>AXCO02003923.1:0-22210 GCA_000473525.2 Anopheles melas | reverse complement strand
AGAAAAAAAGAGACGTTGATACGTATCCAATGACAAGAGGACGTTTTCCTTTCAGCGAACGCAAGACCATCCAACAGATGCGAAACTGTGTGTCCTTTGCGTGTGTTTGTTTTTTTTTCAATTTTCCCATTTTTATTCGATGTTAGTGTATTAAAAAAATGGACTGTGCATTTTTGAGGCACAAAATGTGATTCTGGTTTTTTTGGTGGGTAAGTACTTTTACCCCACCTTGAAGAAGGAAGTAACATCGAGGGATGATAGAAGACGCTTCAGCTGCCAGAGCACTTTGCCGTTGGAAAACTGATCCGCAGATTGGATTTTGGCGTTGCTCGCAGTGAAAGATTGCTGTTTCGCCGAAATATTCAGATTCAAGCGTCCCAAACCGTATACATAACGCAAGCAATTTGCGCCCTTGCCCTCCAAGTCCTTCCAGCAAACAGTAAGTCGTTAGTTATTCACAAGCAAGGTACGATTTACAGCTTGTGGCCCCAGCTCACACATGTACTGCTTGGTATATGGTTCAAAGTTAATGGTGAGGAAAGCCCATTTTTCAAAGCCAATTCCAATTTGTAGTGCATTATGGGTGTAGGAAAGCGCACGATCATTAATCATGGCAGTTAATTATGGTGCTCGTAGCGCCACACGGTGCTGAGATTTTCGGCCAGCCAGGACCGTGTGGATGAGCGTTCCTTTTTTTTTTTGGTGGTCGTGATGAGGTAAATGGGAAGCTGGTGTCACTCCAATCTTGTTAACGTGTTGGTACAAACTTTGCACCGGTGTGTGCACACTCTGTATTGCTCATTTTAATGGATCCATTAGGGGATTTTTTGGGAAGAAGTGTTGGAATTTTTATTAAAACGTTAAGCAAGGGGATGGGTTAATGGAGCCAGCAATAGAGCTTTGTTTACAAGACACAAAAAACGACTCTCTACGTACAACTTCAGTTAATGTTATTAGAAGGTGTTAACGTTTCAAGATGGTTTGCATCCTATTCAATATTCATCTATTTATTCATTTGTGAAGTAGTTCTCTATAATTGGCAACGCAAGTCAAACAAACACGACATCATTCGATGGAGGACTTCAGCGTATCTTTTCTAGTAGAAAATTTTATTTACAAATGCTAGCTGGCCCATTAAAAGGGTTTTGCTTGTCAAAGCATCATCCTAAGCTCCATTTTCATTCCGTAATATCCCATTTCAACTGTATTGCCATTACAATCATGTATCGCATGAAGGAGTTATCAACTGATAATGGTTTATTGGAACTAGCATTCAAATTGCCAACCTATCCTTGAAGGGTTCAAAATATGTTCTGAACGGGGTTTAAGTTGACAAGAATTCATTACATTAAAAAATGTTTTCAACAAACATTGTAAAAACCTCAGCCCCTAGCAGCAGCTTTCCCCCTAAACTTTAGAATGTTTTTGATTCATCTTATCCAGCCAGCGAACTTCTGCTCCTCGTGCTGAGCTTTGCTGTGGAACCTTTTCTCGATGGGACATGATGGGTCCGGTATCCGCATAACACACCCCAGCCACAGTATTCTGTTGGCCTATGCCTGCGCCAAGACGACTGGCTCAGCTCAGGTAAACTCGTGGTTTATTCATCTCCTTCAACTCATTCGTGGTACGTATGGCATGTTGGAACACACTGGAAAAGATAGTCCAAGATTCGTGTCCATAGAGGACATGCGGGAGAATCAATTGTGAAGACCATGGAAGGGACGATTCACTTGAAAAATACTTTTCCGAATTTCGCAGCTGATGTCTTTGTTCCAGGGTACAAACATTTGAAGATAGCTGAACTCAAAGCGCCTAGAGGTAGTCACCGTCAAATAAAACGCTGCCTCCCAGTTGATACCAATCACCCTCTGAACCTCCGGTAAACAGTTATTTCGTCTTAATTTCTTGGTGCTTTACGTTTGAGTTTGGTGTTCACAAGCTATTGCTGTCGTTTTGCCAACACTGACAAAGTCAATCGTGAGGTTGAGGAATTGGAAAGATTGGTAGAAGTTCATCAGGGAGAAAACATAACTCAGGGCGATTTTAAAGAGTGGACAAGAAAGTGCGTCACCTTGCCTCAGATCCCTCATTTCGATCTATGTTGCCATCAGCTTATTCCAATCTATGTAGTCGTAAATCACGATTATAATATTTTTTATGAAATAAATGCTACAATGAAGGTATCATCGATGAAGTATTTTGTTTGTTTCACATTTTATGCATATTTATTTCGTTGTATCGTACAGTAAAAAAAAAATTGTATAAAAATCCTTAACGAAATCGAACAGTCTGCTTAAGCGTAGAACACCACTTGCTGTATCTTGTTGATGGACCCCCTGGTGGTCGGTTGATTGGTTGGTTGGTTCATTTGGCAAAGACAAAAGAAAGCTACTTTAAAAATTTGGCCCTAACAGTGTAGTTCAGGTCGATGTATCTGGAATGTTTTTCACTATGTAGCGCGGTTGCAGCGTGCTAAGCACGGGTCCGAGCGTACTATCCAGGTACGCTTTAAAGGATGTACATTTTTGCCTGTCATGTGGTTTAGAAGGAAAAAATACACATAATATAGTGGGTATAGTTCGATGTTAAAAACAATGGACCAGCTTACCGTGTGTTAAGATCGAATGAGCTGCCCCACAAAATGATACCATCGGATCCGGTACTCTTCATGGCTGCGAGTGCATTGATCCAGTCGCTCTGGAATAGATGAGTCGATGAACATAGATGTCATATTGAAAAATAAGCGCTGTGTTCAGATTTAATGCTACAATTTAACATCAAGTCTTTGGATTATTAAAAACAAACTCTTTTTAATTTATTTTTTTTTCATCTTCTTTGGTGTAACAACCATTAACGGTTAAGGCCAATCTGTACCACAAATGGGGCTGCCTATCAGTGGCTTGTAGATTTCCAATAGCAGGATAGTCAGTCCTACGTATGGGTGGGGAGGCAGGAGTCGTACTGGGATTGACCCCATAACGGGCATGTTGTTAAGTCGTGCAACTAAGTTGAATACTAGTACCCCATTGAAAGTGACGCTTTCGATGAGAGGTTGCGAAGAGGAGAGGTACTGCTAACCAGACATCTTGTCCAATAATTTATTATTAAAAAAAAAATAATAAAATCGCAAAAACAACGAACAGTGCCAATCCTCTTTCAGTGTCTATTTAAAGGTTAATAAGGGACTTCGAGAAACAAAGCGGTGTTTAATTAATTTTGGAATACAATAGGGCATTTCCCTACTACCAAGAAATGGTTGAAAGGATTATAAAACACGGCAGAGAACCCCGTGTTAAAAATTAACACAGCTGTTAATCGGAAGATTAATTATCTCGACTCATTTAGATGCACATAAATAACAAAACCACCTCTACAATCTTGCCAAGCAGAAGAAAAGCGTCTAACTGCTAATGACAATTAGTAGGAAAAAGGTATCATGAACCAAAAAACATCAGCAAAAAGCAGAAAGAATAAAGTCCCCATTGAATTGAGATCTAATTTGCAGCGTTTCGCACCCGGTTGGTTAATTCGTTTGACAGTGCTGTGCACGTGCTCCGGAGGAGCTTAGGAGTTTTGCGAATCAAAAACGAGCTGGTAAAAATGGAAAAGTAAAAAAGTGCAATTAGAAATTTGCATTCTACCTCCGGAGCATAGCAGTGTGACACAAATGCGTCATTTGGGTACTAAGAGAAAGAGAAATTCGGATGGAAAGCTTTTGTTTGTCGTGACCTTAGGGAAATAATAATGAAGTTTTTTGCACTCTGTTCTAACAAAAATTGAAGACTTTCTTTTGGTGCCTCACCGTCTACTTTTGGAAATTGCTCATAGTTTTGTGCCCGATTTGTCCTAGATGTTCCACCATGATGTATCTGTATCGCCTCTAAGTCTTAGGGTCTTGGGAAAAATCGGCATAAATTGTCCCAAAATACAAATAAGATGCAAACAACAGTTGAAGCAAAGTTTTGGGCGAAATGTTTATCTCTCGCAATTCTGGAAGGTAGCAATTTCATCAATCTTCCAACGGCCAAAGTGCCGGCGTGGTGGCGGTGTGATGTTGTTCGAAGGGATGGGAAGCAAAAAAGAGTCAATCTCTACGAATGCAAAACACTGCGAAGTAGGGAAAAGTTACCCGAACCGGCAGCAGGGAGCAAAACTTTAAACTTGATTCGTTTGGAGGATGGAAAGATTCGAAAAGAAATAAACATCAACTGCCAGCACAAACACAGCAAAGTCGAGCGCATCGGAAATGGGCCCAGAAAAGGAGTAAGTCAAGTGAAGTGTCTCGTGTTGGTTGTCGTCAAATATCAAGATTGTTTTTTTTTTGCCGTGATGTATCCCTGTTTAGATGGGGCTTATTTGCGAGAAGATTTTTTCCAGCTTCTTCTCCTTTTTTTCCTTCGTTTGCTACATCAATTCCACTCTTTCGAGCGCAGTTTCCAGTGCGATTTCTCGGAATTCGTGCCGTTGCGCTGTGTTCTTCCCACACCATCGCTAGTCAAAAGCTGTGAATAGGGAAAGAGAGATAGCGAGTGGCTTTGACCGAGAATTTCTCAAGTTCAGGCGCAATCTCCCGGGATAGTGGAAAGTGGTAAAAATAATTAAAAAGTTCGCCCATAGCGCATCCCGGCGCGTCGTCGCTGACTAGTTGATATCAGCTGCTGGGACGGACGCTGGACGAGCCTGGACATGGTTCCGAGAGCATGTTTTTTGTAGATGTTTTTTTCCCCTAGAAAGCAACACAATCCACGATTCCGTTAACCGGAGGCTGCATAAACAACAACAGCCACAGCTCAGCCATTGTGTCGGCAGGAGACTGATGTGATGAGCATAGTCGGTAATATGGAACACCGGTTTCCATATAATGAGCCCTGTTTGTGGGCGCCCGGTTCTCTTCATACTGGTCGGAAGGCTGTCTGGTAGGATTTTCAATTGCCCCAATTGCAATGCCGTGATATCAGGCATACGAATGGACGCATTCAGGAGAAAGCATTTGTAAGTGACTTATTTCGAAGAACAAGCGTTCAGTCTTAGACGTCACGATATTTGTCAAATGGAGTTTGAAAGATCCGAGAAAAGGGCCAAATGTGCCTGGCTGAAGTATTCCGTACATCGCTTCTGAACTTGAGTATTCTGATTCTGATGATTGCTGCAAATTAGTAAAGTTTTCCTTAGATTTGAATGTAAATTAATGTTTAATATTAGTAAACGTATCTCAAATGATACGAACCATGGCTGTAATGTTGATTAGGCAAAAAAGAGTTCTTGTATCTTAGATAATGCATAGATTTAGTTTGAGAATCTTTAATTTCTAAAGACATAGCATATTGATGAATCATCATGAGAGCGAGGAAAACTAATTAATTGTACATGAAAGATTTTCTGTTCCCTACCGTTTTTTGTAACCAAACCATAAGGTATGCTCAAAGACACAAGTGTTTTGGATGATTTGTCTTTGATAAATTACTGAAATATCGACTATCATGATTCAAAAATACTACTCTTTTCAGAAATCATATCATAGAATATTAAAAAAAAACTCACGAAAAATGGACTTGGTGTAGATAAATTGATGAAAAAGCAAAAAGTAAATGAAACAAAATGCGATTGATTGTTATATATATATATTTATATATTGTAAAATGAACACATTGTTATCTGAAAAGATCATGCTATTTGTTGAATCAAAACAATGAAATTACGATACATTGTTTCAATACAATCGGAATGAATGCATGAACAAAAAGAAAAATGAATAAATTTCCATTTTTTCAATGTCATAAAACTTTACCAACAACTCTACAACTACGACCACCGGGCCGCCGTCCCTATGGCCCTTTACACCGCGGCTAAAATCGGAAACTTTGCGCTTCTGCTTTTGCTTTCCGTAACTTTTAATGCTTATCATATCCCCTTTCGAAGGATAGCGGGATGTTCTTGATACGCCACTCCCGAGAGCGTAATTGAGTTTGGGGCAAGTTTCCGGTGACCTTAATCAAGGGTTCTTTTGCTTGGCACTCTCATGCAAACTCTCTTGCTGCCTGGGCAGCCTTCTGTAATGTATCAATGTAACGGAACGAGGTGAAACAGTAAGGGGAGAGTTGGTAGGAGAAGCCAGCGACAAGAAAGCTAAGAAACAAGTGTATCTTATCCGGGCAAAGAAATGCCGATAAAAGTGCAGTTGCACTTCCGGTGACGTAGTTTGCGCAACAGCAGTCAACAGTTTTGAAGAAGCGAACCCGGCGTAAACTTTGTTACCGCTCTTTTTAAGCGCTTGCCGAGTTGCTGCTAAGGTTGGGACTATTTTCGGTTTGACTTGGAGAAAAACAAACCCATTCGGTTTGCGTATTGCGGAACGTTGCAAAGAGGATGTCCCGTCACCTGTCAACCCGTATCAGGTGTTTTATTTCCATCAAACGTAACATGCGGGAAGTTGGTCCCAGGAGTATCAGTCTTCGATTCCCAATTTGGTATGTTGATTCGTGGACAAAGAGTTACAACAGGGAAACAAAATCTATTGCACAGATAATAACAATTCAAAGGATAGTGTCCATTTTCAGCTTTCTGTTCACTTGAGCGAACATGAAATGCGACATGATAACGTCTGCCATCTAATATTCGTCCACTGTACGATACTCCATCTCGAGGATTGCAAATGGTACAAAAT
Source organism: Anopheles melas (assembly GCA_000473525.2). Lineage (NCBI taxonomy): Eukaryota > Metazoa > Arthropoda > Insecta > Diptera > Culicidae > Anopheles > Anopheles melas. Next base: position 15,543 of record AXCO02003923.1, on the reverse strand, counting down.
GTCACACATGTTACTCACGTATGCAAAATAATGCCATCCGTTCATGCTTCCATCTTTCCTGTTTGTTTTCCGGAGTTCACTTCCCAACTTGGGACATAGTGTTTGATCAATATTTATGCCGTCACAAGTAATGCCACGCAAGTGACTGCAGCAACAAGTAGTTACCGAAACTTCTTACTGAAGAATGTAACAGTCACGTATGCATGGGGTGTAAACTTGTTGATATCCGTAAGTTTCAGGGTTGTTTTTTAAGGTTTGTATGGTTCCGCTCCGGCATCATGCATGAACCATTAGTCGGCACTTGGTGTGCCAGAAGTTTATTTTTAACAGTGCTGTTTACATGTTCTTTAGATCCGAGCGTAAGGCACTGAAGGCGATGAACCGATCGTTCTTGAAGATGATGTTTAAAGAAAAAAAAGAAACGAAATGGAGTAACTAATCTCCTCCCATCATACTTACTTCCGTCAGGTACTGAATTGAGTCGGTGTAAACGTAGCGTAGATAGGTCAAAACTTTGCGCCTTGGCTTGGTGCGCTGCGCCACCCGAACGGCTTCTCGGACGCGTCCCCGTATTAGCTGCTGCCGTTCGCTTGGTGATAGCTTTTCCCGCAGATAGACAGAGGGAAAGATGATGTCCGATCCATCGAACAGCCACATGATGCTGTGGAGGAAGATATAAAAAGGATACGGCATAAGGTTTTAAACTTCAGAACAGTCGTTCCTTCTAATGTTATGAATCGAATAGTAATACTCCTTATGTTCCGCAAACAGCTGTTCCAATTGAATTTGAAATATATTATCATTTACGTTTATTTTGCTCCACAAAAAGAGCCACGATATGTAACAGTTCACGATAGTAAAATAATAATCACTTCCACTGGACTATATTACTAAATGGACATATAGAACGATGATAATATTCCAAATGTGTTGCGTTTTCCCCTTGCGTTTTAGTATGTGAACATTTACAGAAATGTTATCTTATTATTCACTCCAATAACACTTCAAATGATAACAAACGTGATTTTTTTAAATAAATTTCATTTTCATAATAAAAAAATAAATATCTTCTTCGTAAGCAAACGTAAAATGTATCAAAATCAGTGAATAACAGTATTGTTTTCAAAGATAAATCTCCAAAAGGACCAAAGTCATCTCCTTTTTTTTAATCGGGCCTGTTTTGCCAAAGCTAATGATCCTTGCTTTACAGAATGAAGTCAAAATATTTGACTTTGCTGATCTGGTAGCCATCTTTTTTATATAATTTGCGCTCGATACATATATCATCTAGGCTCTTGAGATGGATCGATCCTAAGACCGTGGTAGATGCATTGCATTTTTAATTCCTGTGTTATTAACTACTGAACATGATTTAATCGATCGCCGTGTGTGGAGTCAGTCAATGGGGTGTATCTACAAACACAGTGCAAATCCGTTTAAGCTACAATTTAAATATAATTAAATGATTTTGAAGTGAAGGTACAACATCAAAGTGTTTACAGATATTATATGGAATCAACTCATTCCCTAAATCCCCCGAGCCTCGTACTGAGCAGACATATTGTAAACTTCAGATTAAAAGATGCGACGCACCTGCTTTAGGTCGCGATGCTCCTCTCAAGGTGATCTAGATAAACAAGCCATAATTTCAAAAAAAAAAAAAAAAAACAAACAAAAAGCCGTTTTTGTTTTCTATTTTCACTTGTAAAGCAGAACCATATTATTTTTCTAAGTCGTAGGGTATGAAATGATGTTTTAAATAAGTATTCCAAAAATTATTCACTATCTGCTTATTTCAACATATAGCAGTTTTCCATAATTCCATCAAGGGTAAAAACTTTAGTGCACATCTTCAAACATCTAAAACTATAAAAACAGCCACCTCCTCCTTTACAAACTCCTCCTACTTGACAAAGCTCCCACGAGGAGGAACAATAAAGCAATCCATTTACACCGTCGTTTCTGCACACTACAAACAAACAAAGCAACAGAAACAACATGCAGTCTTGCGCCGTAATTTGCAGCTCCGGTGCGACTCTCGGGAGCCGAGAGACGAAACTCCCACCGTACCCCGCATTAGAAGTGTTGAAAGTTGGCGATAATTTATTAATTCCTCTCGCTCGGCCGATTTTCGGTATGCCAGGACTGCTGGTGGCAGCCTGATAGTCGCCTGCGGGGGGTGGAGTAAAATCCCTTTACGGAGGAACACTATCGCTTTTCCGAGCTACGGAAAATCACCTAACAATGGGCGATGTAAGCCAAACAGAGCCATTTTCGTGGAAGGATTGGAAACGGAACCGGTTGTTGTTTCCGGCTGGGGAAGATAGGGAATAACAAGGGCTCGTCGCTCTCTTTCGCAGTCTGTGTCTGTGAGCCTTATCCTTTTTTTTTGTTCACCATTGCTTAGATACCGTTGGATGCTGTGTGAGTGTAAACTTTAGAACTTGGGTGTACTAGGTGTTGTATTTTTGTGGTGTCGTGCGGTGAGGTTAAATCGTAGGCGAATGGTTTCGGACAGTGGCCTTGCACGTCTAAATTACCGGTTGTTTTCTCGCTGCACTTCCGGTGAACAGTTTTCCGAGCGAGTGCTAGCCGCACCGTTCATGTTGAAGCAGTAGGGAAAGGCATAGTAACCCCAGGCCGCTAGGGGTCGTCGCTGTTTCGCTAGCAGTAGCGTTTGCTCCATAAACTCGCGCCCTGTTGCTTCGAATCGACGGGTCGCCTGGGGATAGAGAGAAAGAAACACACCGTATGTGTAAATAAATGAAATGGAACGAGTAGACAAACACTGGCGCTGGAACGTTTTCCTATACTAAGAACACTCTGCAGGTCACTACTTCACTGCTACTACAACACCTAAAACTCTACCTCTAAATCGGCCATAGCAGCATAGCTTTTTCGGTCAGTGGTCCCATCCCGGGGGAGAGATTCATTTTTTTTTCTGAGCCTTAGATTCGACCGGGAACGTACTGCTGCAGGTGGTTACCATATGCTCTCCGGTATGTACACTTTTCGGGGGATAGGTTTGGTTTTTACCGAACCGGTCAGGATAATATACGACCCTAGGACACACTGTACGGAGAAGGCTAGTACCAGCAGGGCTCAACGTAGTATCGGGTACTGTTTTAGCGTTATTCTTTAGAATAAGACAGCTCTCAGGGGATGGCGAGAGACAGCAACTCGAGTCGACAATTCTACCTTACTGCACCCACGAGTTATTGTGTGGAACGGGCGAGACAATGCTGCCCGTAGTCTAGGCTCACGTTGCTTTCGAGAAGCGATGCTTGTTTGGTATCCTGGTGAAATATGGCCACCGGATGCATGAGCTTCTCCGTGTACGCCAGCTGCTCGTGTCTATGCTTTTTTGCCACATGGCCTTTTCTAGCACCGTGTAGGTCAGGTCAACGGGAAGACCTTTATTTGAGACAATAGAAATTTGCTTCCAACAGAAATAAAGGAAAGAAAAGATAATGACATTTTAGTGGTTGACAGATAGCAGCTGGACTTTGCATCGGCTAGCATGGTCGTCCCGACGAAGGGACCGTGTAGAGAAACACCGGTAGCTAATGGTATTCATACAGCAGCAACATTCTTCGCAACTGAGAGAGTGCAAGCAACAATCTATCTGCCGTTTTGCATTTCTATTTATCCCTTTCCTTCCACTTCACAATCTCTTTTTGCTCTCTTAATTGCTTGGCGGTAAGCGTCTGAGGTTGTTTGGGAAAGGTTTTCAATGGTGCAGCAATTATAGCATGTCTTGTGGGCGCACCATTGTGATGTACTTAAACCCATAGCAATACAATGGTCTGTTTGAAGGGAATTGATTTACTCCTTGTGTGAACGAGCCACTGTCGTTAAGGGGAAGTTTGCTGTTTGGATGTGGTTGCTGTGCCATCTTTGTGGATATCGAAGCGTTTGCGAGCAGCTTGTTTCTGCAATCAACGCTGCAATTGTTTCGATCTTCTTCTATTTGTAATATTTGGATTTTTAGATTTTTCAAAATATGGAATAATTCGTGTTATTTCTTGAAAAGGCGCTTAAAAAGTAGCTTAAAAATAGTTTGTTGTGGGTTATTTAGGCAATGTGCATAACTCTAGGCGTATCGTGTGAAGGATATCCTTTTTTTGATAAATGTTTGCAATCCATGTAGCATCACGCCTAGAGTTATGCAAATGTCAAATGATTGCTGTAATGCAGGGAGCCTCCGAATTTTAAATAAATCATACTTTTTAAGAAAAGAATGTTTGTGAAACGGATATTGACTATTTAGTCAATAGACCAATTTTGGAACCATTGTAAAATTGCATACATTTAGGCGTTTAGTTGGATACATTGGATGTATTACTTTTTATGGCATTGATGCAAGGACATCCTATGAAGTATTTAGTTCTTTCAGCATAAAATATTATGTTTGAATACATTTTGCTTATCCGTAGAAAATAAACGTCACAGGTTAGGCAATCAATGATATTCAAACTTAAATCTATTAAACAGTCTAATAAGGCGTTGGAATATGCCGGTCTGGTGGTACAGTCGTCAGGACTGACTATCCTGACATGGTAACAATAAGTCACTGAAAGTCAAGCTCACTTCACTAATGGGTACAGGCAGGCCTTGACCGACAACGGTTGTTGTGTCAAAGAAAAAGAATAAGGCGTTGATTTTCATTAAATGTAAAATTAATAAGATGAATGCATTGAGTTATTCAGTAAATGTAACTGTCACTATGCTACGAACGAACCGGGTATAACACTCCTGTTATAAGTTCTAGTTAATTCAATTGGTAGTAAAAAACAACGTATCTTTGATCTCCAATAGAGAAGATAAAGTTGAAAAGTTCCTCGAACTTTGTACACCATCTACTGTCGGAAATAAAACCATACCCGGCGTGCTTTAGTTTCTTTCTCTACCAAACTCTTTCGGTTGTACTATATTTTGTAGTTAGATGTCACCGGAGGTGATTCACAGGAGCAATTTGCACAGTTTCTGATGAGCTTTTGCTTCCTTGCATGAGTGCCTTTTACTCTACACAGCGTCGGTATAACGCACTCCGCTTCAACCTGCCCCAAAAGCGTTGACTCTTTGTACGGTTTGGAAGAGTTTTTCTTTTTTCCCTCGCCCCCTGCAACAGCACCGACTCCCTGCCGAGCAATAAAACTAATATCGTAAAAGATATTAATTAAGTTTTATTGGACTCCCCGTCAGTGGTTTTTTGTTGAGTGTGGCGAAGGTGATGGCAAGAGACGCATACGAAAGGTGAAGCCTGGCGCGTAAAAAGGGGTTGCGCTGTTTGGGAAAGTTTTGCGTCCAAAGTGTGCCGAAAGAAAGTGTAGAAATTGTAATGAACTGGGAAGAGTGGGGATATTGAGTGCCAGCAGGCGAACGTCCCCGTACAGCGTTTATGAAGTGTGCAAGGGGCCTGGAGGAGCGGAAGTTCATAAACAATTGTTAGGTAAGTGGGAAAAAGGTCAAAGTGTGTCCTGAGGAGCGTTCGTTCGGCTTCGATTGCATTTGCCAGTGTGCGGTATCGATTTGTGGTGTATGGATGTAGTGTAGTAGTGGTATGGTATTTTGTTTTGAATATCAAATAAGAAAATAACGGTGTCACTGGTAAGCTTAAAGATTTAAAATCAATCATAGCTAGAGTAAGCTTTTGCCGGAATGCTCACTAATGATACCGCGACACAAACACTCTAATTATAGGAAAATATTTCATTACACAGCCCTACCGACTGTGGTTAACGGTGTGTTGGGGGCACATTCCATCTAAATTAAACCTTGTCTGCATTCCACTACTCTGCTAAACAAAAATTGACCATTTTCATCAAAACCACAGCAACGTCAAGCGGTTTTGTGAAGGAACCCAAATCACTTTGCACTGCTGTAAAGCTGCCCAGCGGAACGATGGCACAAATTGCATACCAGGCAGGCGAATTCACATTCATGTCCATGTTGGTTCGCGGTTTTTCCTTTTCTTCCCCCCTAGTTTTGTGGTTTTCCTCTCCAGTGCTTGCGCCGCTGTAATTTTGCTTCCCCGTGTTGTGCTCCAGTAATTTGAAAACCATCCTGTCAAGTTTGTCTCGTTTGACAGTTGTTTCCCAGTGGATTGGACAGTTGGGAATAATGGGAAAAGAATGGTGGCGGGACAAAGAAAGAGTAGATCGGAGTGAAATTGGTCCGATATAAATGACCATTTATCAGTGTAAAAAAAGAGAAAACAGGGCGAGATAGAGAGCAGCAGGTAGTGAGAGATAGATACAGAGGCATAAAGTTAAAGGAAACTACAAATATCGACTAAGTGTCATCTACAGCAACACCAAAACAATAGTCTTTTAAAAAATAATGTTACAGTAAACCTCGCTGGTCCCTTGGTTCACGCTAAACTTGGTTGTAATGAGCAGCATAATAAAAATGATAAATTCGTCATGCTGTCATTTTGTGATAACCTTGAACTTTTCCATCGATCCGGACTCGCAGATTCAGGAGGGAAGGCGAGCCAATTGTATGCTTCAATGAACAGAATTAGAGAAGTTTAGCGAAGTAGCTCAGTGACACAGCAGCAATTTGCTTCCGAAACTTCACAGTCGTAATTATATACTTTGTGAAGGTCATAAATACATTCAACGATAAAGTTGAAGTGATAAGAAAAAGTAAAAGTTTTATAAAGAATGTTCAGAGCAGTTTTGTTTGTAGCTATAGCATGATTTACCACCATTTGTTTTTAATTTGTAAAACTTTTTTCAATACCCATCATAGATAATTTTATCAAAGTGAGTTTAGAGAATGTAAAAGCTTTTCCGCAATTCTAAGATTATTTGGAGGATAGTTTACTTCTTTTAACATATAAAAATGCTTTCTAAAAAAGGAGAATTGTAGTGCGATTTTATAAACCTAAATATTGATTTGATTGTGACAGTATGCATAGAATTATTAATTAGTTCTGACCCTTTAGTTCTTTGCATGTTCGTGCCAAAACGGAAAAATGTCGATGTCAATGCTAACGAATCATTCTAATCCAATAATCGTACGTTGATCAATTAAGTTTTTGTATGCTTTTTTTTAGATTTCCTACACTCAACCCTACACTCCTACTTGCTCGCCGGCTCTGGGCACTCTCTATACCGGCAAAGGGTAGGCTTTGTTCCTGGATATCCTGTTTTTCTTTCTTTCTTTTTAATTCACCACCGAAACCGATCAATGTCCGAACGATTCACTCGTCGACAACGTTATCCGGTACGGTCTATCGGGTACTCTGGGGAGTCACCGACGTCCGGGGTATAATTTTCATTTTCCGGTTTATTAAACTTTCCCTGCTACCTTGGATGCCATTCCGTGTTGCCTACAGCGACCTCAGCCACTGTCCAGCGAGCCTGTTCGGTTAGATTAAGAAGTGCTTCCATCATGTTTCCAATCTGGTTGAACAATGTTAGACGATAGAAATAGGATGGAAAAGATCAGAAAAAAACACGAGCGAGTCTCGCCGGATTTGGATGCGATGGCACAGCAAGACATGGATTTCCAATGACAACGCTCGGACAGGGAAATGAAAATCTACATTTGTCACCAGTTCACGAGAAAAAAGGCTCCATGATGCATGTCAAAACCAAACCCGTTGCGAGGGCGGGTGTGTTTGACAAAGGATGCTCTCTTCCAATGTCATTGAAAAAGTGAATCTAATATGCTTACTAAATTAATGCTAACTTTTTGCCACTTTTAGCTTTGGAACCAGTAAATAAAGCAAAGGCAAAAATATATCCTTACAGCTAAATGATTCGCAGTGCTCCAAAATGGTTCCCAAATGAAGGAATGGACAAAAAATTGGTGCTTACCGAGCTGACTATGGCAAATCCTTCCCGGAACGTAACGGATTCGTCACTACACTCATTCTTTGCAACCGTTTGGCCAACAGAGCGGAATCAATGAGCTGTAAGAATGGGAAACCGGTGGAGCATTTAAGGGACAAAAAAAATCAATCTACTTTCCGGGAAACCGAAAAGGCAAGATCCTTTTGCCAGAAATCGTCTTCGCGAAAATACACACTTCGGCGTGGGGGAAAAAACAAGGAAAAACCGACAACTGGCAGTGGATGGACGGAACCAGCCGGTAAGCCAGTGCGGAATAGAGAGATGAATTTATAACGAAGCCTAAACAACTTATCGTTGCTGTCATCGTATCTTGTCCGTGCGTCCCATGAATATATTAAGATGGGGGCGTAAAGCATGGTTGCCGGAACAATTAATTCCCCGAAGGATTTTTCATGCGTGGTTGACGACAGGCGAATGTTGCATTGGATAAGTTCTGGTTCCAGCTTGGCTAAAGTGGTTTTGCTTGAAGTTACATTCAAGGAAACAAAAGTGTGAATGAATGTTGTTGTGAAAAAGCAAATAAAATGCAATTTAGTGTTGGGGTTTAAGGGTAAGCGGAATGGTTAGTGCAGCATATATAAAAAGGGTAGAGTGATAGGGATAAAAGGGTAGATCCTTCGCAAGGGAGCTTGTACTAGAGTAGGGCTCCATGGTCAATTGACTATGGAGTCTAGTCAGCTAAACATAATTTGTTAAAATCAAATGTTGAAATAATCGAATTAAATGTTGTATTTCCTTAAAAAAATTATTTTAACCAATTATAGTAAAGATGACAAATTAATAGAAAACCACTCAAGTTACTTCTGAGTGGTAAGTGCCTGAAACCGGGGTTTTTCATAATCTGCTACTGTGCAATAACCAATAAGAGTTCAAGAAAAAATAACACACAGGAGGAAATAAATAAATGTGAAATTAAAACAAATATTTTGCCTACATTTAGGCGCTACATCTACTGATCTCTAAACAGCCCACGAAGAATGTCACGTATTTATGTAGTAATTCTTGTTAAGTTGTCATAATGTTTAGTGTAAGCTGTTTATATTCTATAATATCTTATTTATCTTATTGTTTCTCTTAAAAATCCCACCAAACCTACAATTTTTACTTTTGAACCTATAAAAAGCTATATAAAATATTGCTAAAATATTACTCAAACCTACAAATATTACTATTAGCTCATTGACGTAACTCAAGGTATAATGGTATAAAGTTTAAGGTAGTAATATCTCCACTATCTATTTCATGCATCATATTATTGAGCTTGACTCAACACTGGTACAATAGTGACTAGTTATCTCGTTCATCGTTTGAAAAGTGATCTCTATGGAATCCCGTATCAGGACGGGATAAAATTGATTGCCTGCAAAACGGTCCACTCTTTGAAGCACAACCTATTATTCATGCTTTGTGCTTTACTTTGCCTTTATAAAAAAAAATATCTACTTTAGCAGCTCAAAATTTCACCCCTCGGTAAACCAATTCATACTACATACTTCATAACACATTTGCTGCAGGCTATTTTAAGAGGATGGCGAAGAAAAAGGCTCCAAACAGTATGGACAACCAACAACGCTCGTTACCGTGTTGCGTGGGGCAAAAACGGATCGACACGGTAAACAAATCACCCTGGGTACCGAAAAACCCAAGCCACTGGTTGGGTCACGCATGATTTCCGCATATTTATGATGACGGTGAGTTGGTTGAAAGAAATGAAGAAAAAAAAGACCCTCCCCACCTGCTGCTACCGTGCTTTTGTGCATTCATTTATTTTCCACCCCGAGAGTGAACGGGCGTTCCCGAAGGTTGAACCCTTACCGGCCACTTACCATCATGACGTCGCTGATAATCGGTTTTCTGTTAAGGAGTGTGGTTGTTTTTTTTTGTGTTTTGCTTTTACCTCCATCCACGGCCCTTAAGATCTGTTACTGGCGTTTATTGATCTTTTTGGGAGCGAAAGAGATCCTGTGTAAAGAGTGAACCGCTTCAGGCAGCCCCTAAACAACGGAACGCCCCAACCGATCCCGATGGCTTTCTGCACTTAATGCAGCAGGAAAAGCTTTTTGTTTACCCCTTTTTTGGCAATTATTTATGGCAGGAACGGAAAAGCTTCCCAGAAAGCCCGAGTCCCGATTATTGAGCGAGAAGCTGGACAAATACACATTTGTGGCAAATGCACACACACACAAATATACTCTACTGCTTTATGTTTTCCGTTTTTCCACCGCCATTACCGTAAAACAGAGGGACTGTTCACTGTTCAAAGGGTTGAAACCTTTTCAAAAAGCTTCCCCAGTAATGGGTTCGCTTTGTATGCGAGCGCTTTGTCGTCGCCGCTGGAGACGTAGAAGTATCGTTTACCGAAGAAAACAGTTAATCTGTTTACCTACCTCCCGTTCGAGATGGTTGCCCGACCAGTACGGGTGTCGTTCGCGTTCGATCTTGACCGATAGATCCTTGTACGGTTGGAGCGAGCCAAAGTTCTGCCGGTAGATGGGCCGCCAGGACTCGAAGTCGATGATGCCGATACCTGGAAGGTGTTTGGAAAGGTCAAGAAGTGGATGACAGCGGTTGCTGGTTGGTTGGCAACGGGTTGCTTGTTTGTTGTCGTTGGGTTTTTTGAAGGGTAATTGTTTTCCAAGCAACGTACCGCTGAAATTGCGATCCGGTATCAGCTCGTCCAGATGGCGCTCGAATATCTCCAGATGCTCGGTCAGGTTGCCCTCCTGCGGTACACCACCGTTACGCTTGTAGAGCGTTTTGGTGGACGGTTTCTCGAGCAGGGCCGGGAACTTGCCCGGATCGTACAGTATCGAGACGGCGTTGCCACGGAAGGTATCGTTTCGGTTTTGCACGACCGAGTACGTCCGGTTGACACTGCTAAACTCGAAGCCAAACTGATTGCACATGAAGGTCGGTATGTTCCAGTACACTTCGAATGATCTGTTTAAAGTGCAACAAAGAAAGTAATAGAGAGTGTATTTTCAATCATATATCCTGTTTTGTTGTGTAAATAATTTGTTTATAGACTGGTGCTTTGTCCTGGCACATGCCGTCAAACCGCGTTGATTGACGAATAATTGATTAAGCCCGTACATATATACCACGCATCTTTTTTGGGGAGTTTTGTTTGACTCCTTGTCCACACAAACTATGGAGTTTCGTGAGGTCGTGTTAACAAACCATTTTTTCTTTTCAAAGTTTCAATGAACTCTTTATTTCTACTTCATTCTTGATTGATTCTTTCGCATAAAAAACATTCGATTTAGTTTAATTATTATTTGACAATTACTATTGCATACCTTCAGGAGCTCATCAAGGAGTGAGGGAATTTGTTTAATAATTACTTCAGTTGAGATAAAATTAAATTATTTTAGCTTACAGAGCAATTAAGACTTTCAACTATAAGAAACATAATATACATGATCTATGTTTTTCTTGAAACATCATCAAATATATTTGAATACATTGTTTAATTTTCATGGCATTTTTCATTGTTTTGTTCAACGGTTGATTTGTTTTGTGCATGATACAATAAAAGCAGAAAAATAAATTCCACCCTAATATATCAACGTCACATCGGGAATACACAATTAAATTATGTTTTCATTATATAAAACAAAATAAAACAACAATACAGGGTTTTCAAGAAGTTCCAGAAGTCCAAATAGGATGTACTGAATCTACAGCTTCATGTCCAAAAGTCAACAAGTACTTCAGTAATTGATAAAAGTTAAAAATATATCACAATTTTATCGATGCAGGTAACAATTTAAGCTGATTTATTGAGCATTTCAATTACCATTAGATACATAAATAATTTCATTTTCACATTCAAGTGACCTCTAATAACTGCTCTAGACGCATTTGATTAACTATTTAAACTCTAAAGATGGTGGTGGACTTACTTCACAAACTATACCTTTGTCATGCATCCACAAACCATCGCAAATATCTCGAAAGCTTACGAACCAGTCGGAGTAAGATATTTTAAGCGCAGTCTCAATGAATCTCATGAACTGCTCCATACCAAAAAAAAACATTACTATTTTTAGCCATGCAAGAAGCATCAATCTCCAAGGCTCAAATGGTGACACCGTTTCGCTTCCTGATGGATGCCAGATTTGACGCAGACAACCATTTTTTTTTTGGGTTTTTAATTAGATTTTCTGCTCCTTGTCAGGACGTTGGCTGTTTTCGTCGCTAATGCGTCCGAAAGGAACGGGTGCATTAATTCATTATTAATTTCAGTTGTTTAATTGTGCCAAATTTACTTCAATTAAGATTCTAATCCAGCGTGCGGGTGCGCTGCTTGCGCACAGCGCCTAAGCCGTGCAGACCACGTGGGCAGTCAAACCGTTGCGGGCTACCAGTCCGGATTGAATGTCGCTAGTGGGCTAGCTAGGTTGCCGTTTGAAGCTGATGGACCACCCACGCCCGCCACCCACGGCCAGATGCTCCGGAAGTTGGCGGTTTTTGAGATTTAATTAAACGCCGGTACCATCGCTCGGTGTGTCTCGTTTCCCCGGGGCGCTCTCGTTAGGCACGGTACACATCAGGCAGAAAGTAAACGTCTTCCCCCCACGCCCCGAAACACCCGCCCAAAACCCGCAACTCGGTGCGGCGCAGGGAAGAAATTACAATCGACGTCGGTGTGCGTGTGGTAGCACACCAGCCAAAGAACGTTCACGGGCTGCCGGATGCGGTTAACCTCTAAAATGATAGTGTTTTTCGGGAGGGAGGCTAGCCGAATGGGCCTGCGGCCCGAGAGTTGGAAGGCGCACCCGATGATAGGTTTTTGGTCTGACAGTTTTGACATTGTAATTAAGTGGCGTTAGTAAGTTCTTCCCCTCGTTAGCGTTCAGCAGCTGCAACTGCTGCTGGTGCTTCGGGGTACAAGCAAGCCCGGAATCCATTATGTATGCAGTTTATGCAAAGCGTTTCCAAACTCGGTGGTGGTCTACATTTGTGGCACACGTGATAAGCGAGCGTGATGGTAGCAGGTTCTTGTGTGTTGGCGTGTGTTTCTTTTTTTTCGCATTGACTTAGCGCACGGTTAGCGGTTTAGCAAGGGGCGCTTAGCGCAGAGGTGTTTTTACACTAATGTTTTGTGCTGCACAGCGGTCCCCCTAACCTGGTGGTACGCTTCGCCCAAAAGCGAACTATCTATCAACACGCCGTCTTGCTGTTTCAATTTGCACACTGTCACCCATTTATTCTGAAAAGCTGGTATAGTAAAGTTCATCGTAAAATTTCATTCCCTTCTTTCCACACAGCGCATACCGGTGACATATTGCACTTGCTCAGAACCACACACACAAACAGACATCTTTTGCAGCTTATTCTGGTGTTGCAAGCATCAACCACGAGCAAGGATCTAACAGCGTACTGCGACTGAATGATGAATGAGACATGATTGAATGAGCGAACCGTGGTTTTGCAATATTTATTCTTCAACATCCCGTGCTACTGGAAATGAAAAGTTAACTTGCTCGGGGGAGATATGCTGCGGGGAAAATCCGGGCGAGCTAGATGTTGACTGGTTGATTATCTTCACCATAGTGACTATCGCGCCGAAGTGAGGTGGTACAAACGGACTAAATGGATTTGAAGCAACTGGAGTAGGAGGTATGCTAGCGAAAACAAAATTTTACAGCAGCATCAGCAAGATGTTATCGGTGACAGCTGGCTAAAGTTCGAACTAATCATAGTGGAATGCTTCGTTATGGTCGACAGCAGAGCAACGGACAGAAACGATACGATAAATATAGAAGGAACAAAAAAAAAACACACACACAGAAATTGATATTGACTTACTTGATTGTGACAAGGTTCTGCAGCAGTGGTAGTAGCATCCATAGCGTAGCCGAACGGGTGGAGACGTAAACCATGTTGGTTGGTGTCGTTTTCGATGGTGCTGATGATGATGGTGACGATGCTGGTTTTGCTCGGATGTGTTGAAACGATTGTAGCAATACACGGAAAGCGCTAATCACTTACAGCTAATTGAGACGTGTGTGGGATTTCTGCAAGAGATTTGTCCTCCCTGTCCCATTCGCGTTTCACTTCCGACGACGACACTGCCGCATGTGGTACTTTTGTACCGCAAAACACATATGAGTGATTGCAACTTCACGCAAGATGGTGGTGTTTTCTGCTGGTGGTAGCAATTTTTTGGATGATTACACTAATAAAACACATCAGATGCACTCCGTTTCGCACTATATCACTGCACTAGCTTGTTTGCAACTTTGTGGAGCTAAAAATAGATGAAAGACATCAAGTTTACTACTTCAACAACACCTCTCAACGGTTTGCACACTGTCAGACACTTCACAAAGCTGCAATTGACGTTCGAGGATATCGCACATTGAACAACGATAAAAGATACAAAATGCACTGCTGGAAGAGAATATATCTTCACACCTCTGAAGCTTCTTGCTTGTCTAGATACGTGTCAAGACAGTGGGCCGTTACTTTGCATCGCTACATTCTGATTCATCTGGTAGCAATTTAGCAAATCTCCGGACTACACCACAGCCTGGACGCTACTGAATCACGCACTCACTCACTGCTGGTTCACCCTGATCGGCGTGGTCGTTTTTGTCGCCGTCGTCATCATCATCATCATCATCTCCGACAAAGCCATCTCGTAACTGTCATTTCGAATCGCCGCTTCTAACACTCGCACACTCGGGCAGCCGCTGAGCGTTTTCGCATGCCTCGGCTCGCGGACGCGACCATATTAAAAATCCATTAACAAACCGTGGGCGTTTACGCAAAGTAGTCCAATTTTGGGGTTCTGTTTGGTATTACACGCGCCACTCATACACTCCGAATGGTGGAGAACAAACTGCGTGACCGCGTTTGCTCATCGAACTGAACCTGAGGCGCGCACTTTGAGCACTCGTTCGAGATCGCGCACTTCGATACCGTGGAGACGGCGTCGAGAACGACGACGCAACGCTGTCTGTGCCGCGCACGCTTAAAACGCTCTCGAAGCGAAGGGTGACAGAAGGGAAATAGAAGAGCAAAAAAAAAGCACAACAAAAACAGCTGGTGCGCGCGCGATCTAGATCGATTTGTGCGGTTAAGAATCGAGCTTAACGTTGGAGTAGAGGGGCAAAACAACAACAACTTGAGCGCGTGCAGTTACTTTTTTCTGCTGTTCTGCGCCGCGTTCGATCGTGTTTTCTTAATTAAGTTCTACTTCTGACACCATCGCTCACTCAATCAAGTACCATGAAGTGTTGTATGTGTGAACTAAATCAACCTAAACGACGATTGTGCATAGCACGCGCTGGGAGGTGACGAACTGAAGCGCGCCCTAGATCGTACGCTACTGAGAAGCCACTGCTGTGTGTCACCCTGTGTTGCTACTAGTAACGCTTACCTGCGCACGTTTTGCGTGAACTGGTGCCACCAGTTCTCACCTGCGGAAAAGTACACCGTAAACTAAATGAATCGCAAACGGCTCTGCTCGGCGTTGTTTGCACAGAAGAAAGTAGTGTTGTTTTGCATGTCTGTCATTGGTACCCGCTAAACAAAACAAAAAAACAAGCGACCCGTGTTTCACGCGCACAACGATAACAAAAAACAAACGGCAGCGCACCGTTGCATGCTTTGTCGTTAGGGTTTAACAAACACAAAACACAAAAACGCCCCCTCTACTTTGTCTGCT
>KI920320.1:0-21341 GCA_000473525.2 Anopheles melas | reverse complement strand
ATGTAAAATTTTCATTGCGCCGTGCATTAAGGCACACAACTTCACACATTACTTATGTCTTTTCCCCCTACTGATGTTGTTCTGCAACACCATTTTTTTCTGCAACTGCTTGCTTCATGTTTCATCGTTCTAAAATGAACCGCTTGTATAATTTACTGAAATTTAATTTGATTCAATCTCCCTGCTAAAATGCTGCAATTGTGCAGAGAAAAAAAGGCGAACGAAAGAATGCCGCAAAACTGAGGACATAAAAAATGCAAGCACAATTTCAATACCAACCCGCACCTAAACGAACTCACCAATTAAACCCCGTTGGCCTTTTGGAAAAGAACGACTGACAGTGAGCGATAATTCAATTTAATGGTACGTTTGGCAGTGAGGGTGCAGCAGGCCCCACACCATCCCCGCCCTACCAATCGCCAATCGAATCGTATAAATTAGAAATGTCCAATAAATTACTCACACACGCTGACGGAAAGGTTTGCTGCACCACGCGTTGCATTTGTGCCCGTGCCGCGGCAGGTGCGAGAAAGAACGGGCAGGGGAGGGCTGAATGCCGTGGCGCCGTTTTTATTTCATGCAACGTGCCACAAATTTAATAGATTAATGATGGAAAACGTATCAAACGTACACCACCACCACCCCCTCCCCCCTCCCGCTTGTTGTCGATCAATCAATCATTGAGATAAAAATAAAACTGATTGCCAAAGCGGGGAAGGGATGAGGTTTGCAAGCATCGAAATGCTCGCTTCCCTGTGCCATCTTATATGCAATGGTGAGAAGGTGTTTTCCCTCCTTTCGCTTTTCTTTTTTCCATTGCACTGTTTGTGCGATTTTTTTCCCGCTTTCAAAAACTCTAACATTATGGAGCGCTGACATTTCCATAGATAGTGGAGAAAACTTTCACCTACCCCAAACGAGACGGTGGTGGACCGAGCTGACGCCGATTGTATTGTGGCGATAGCGTCAAAATACCGCCTTCACTTTAGCCACCGTAAGCGCTGCAGCTGCGAAAGCGTTCCCGTTTGGTCGTGGGTTAAGCAAAACACCATTTACCGATTTTATTTTTCGCTTAGCAAGCGAACTGTAAAAAGCAGGACGAGGGAAACTCGTCCTAGACTCATCGCCCATCGCCATGTGTGCATCGTAAAACGAACCCAAAAGTTGGTGCTGA
Source organism: Anopheles melas (assembly GCA_000473525.2). NCBI lineage: Eukaryota > Metazoa > Arthropoda > Insecta > Diptera > Culicidae > Anopheles > Anopheles melas. The sequence continues at coordinate 20,167 of KI920320.1, read as the reverse complement.
AATCATGCCATTGTTTTCGTATGCAAAGTCGGGTGCAGCGAGCATAAGAACGTTAGAAAATAAACTCCAATTGCACACCTGGTGTAGCTGGGCATTTCTTGGACCACCCAATAGTAGCAGAAGTCCGCGAGCAGGGTCGGTATTTATGAACGGTTCTGTATGCGGTATGCGGTAATTGCGTTGTGCACCGTTCTTCGTGCACCGAAACTGCAAAGTCAACAGCGTGTGCGATAAACGGTTCGAAATTTTGACTCTATCGGGATGTTGGAAGGGTAAATTGCGAAAAAGGAAAGGAAACATTTCGGTTTATCATTCATTTTCTATCGTGGGTGGGTTAATAGTCGGATGTCTAGATGGTATTGATTAGAGCCGAAGCGTGACAAATTGGCGGCAAATGAGAAAGAAAGGTGGAGAGCCAATTTCCCGACTATGAGCTAGAAGTTTGTGTGAAAGTAACAAGACATTAAAGAGACCATTATTCTTCATTCATTCATGTTAGACCAATGTTTTATCAATACGAACTTGTGGAGCGTGTTTGTCTTAGTTCTTGTTGATATTGTAAATTGGATTTGATACCTACGCTTCATGATGATTACGAGTTGTCTAACAATTACTTGGCGGAGCACTCGATTTATTTTCAAAAAATTTCAACCATATTGTATAAAACATCCAATTGATTGCAAAGCTAAGCATGAGTTTGGACGATTAAACACATAGCAATCAATTGCGGTCGATTACTTTGCAGTTACAAATTGCCGTTTTAGTACATCCAATTATACATGATTCCCTGGAATGTACCGTATCGTTTGCATTTGTAATGCAGCCTTGCGGATATGACCCGATTTTGTCGCTGCGATCGTTGTTATTGATTCTTACTGCCGTTCGCTGAGAATGGTTACGCAAAGCAGCGAGTGGCGAACGAAATCGTCCGGCGCTAGCCTTGTGTGGTACATGGGTAGGAGGACAAGAACGTTCAACTTGAGAATGCAACTGGAAACCGAATGCATAGTCGATCGATAATCCGGTCCGATAAGCAATTGCGTAATGGTGCAGAAATCAAACAGTAAATAACCTCACTTTTCATTTACATGCTTTATTTTTGCAAGCATTACTGCTGACATTCGTTAACAGTATCAAACCTTTTTAAGCTTTGCGCGGATGAAAATTGCAAGATTGCAAAACTACCGATCAATCTTGCCCGAACGCAATCTGCCCCACGGATTCCGATATCCTTGCAGCTCACGGAGCGGTACTTTACGCAATTCTTCCGCAATTTCAGTAATGGTCAGTAAGAATGCAAATGTTTGGCGCAGAATTGCAAGCAAAAGCGAAATACAAAAAAAAAAATGAACCAAAAGAGATGCTCCTTCATTTGCATAATGGAAGTCCCATGAATTCAGTTTCACCAAGCAGCGGTAAGAAACTCCATCTGCTTGCCTTCCATCCAACCGGGAGACCGCAGCTGCTCGAGGCAATTCGCAAAAAGCGGCAAGGGAATGCAGCAAATCCTTTACCGCTTATGATTGATGATTGCAGCGTTATTTATTGGGGTAATTTTAATATTCCCTCCGAAAAGGGATGCAGTGGAGGATGGCCGCGTCTCTCATCATCATTGCAATTAATTCTAAAATGTGCATTTTATCTGTACCCTTGTGGAGCTTATCTTTGAGTTTATGCCGAATCCAATAAGGATAAGTACGGGTGCCTGCTTCACAAGGCAGCAACAATAATCGAGTGCTTTGAGATGGAATAAGCCCTGTATTTACATTGATCATCTGTTGTGTAAGGGCAAAACGGCAATGTAGCAGTTTCGCTAACTTGCAGCTCAGCATATACAGGCAAACCGTCCATAAGCGCCTTAGCGCCGCACAGTGATGCATCGTGCTGGAGTTGGAAAACTATGCTGCACAGACGAGCAACTCTTTCAACTTCGGACAATCGTGCTGAACGACCAACGATAATCAGATATAAACCAGATCCTCAAACCCCCGCCTGAAATTACATTTCAATCGAAGCGAATGACGGAAAAGCTGGACGGACAATTACGATGCGATGGCACGAGACGCTGCTACCACGGGGTTTGTGCGCATGATGTGGAAAATATTGTGAAAACAAAGGAGTAGCGCTGCCTTGGCGATGTATTTAGAAATAAAATGATCTGTTGCATCATCTAGCTGTGTAACGCAATCCAAACAAGTGTTTAATAATTAGGGCATGAGTAAAGAGTGGTTCGAAAATGATGGATAAAGCTGATGTTTTTTATTATTTTATTAAAGGAGCAGTCCCCACAATTTAATCGCTAGTTCCCATATTTTTTTTTGGCTTCGTCCTACGATTCATTCATCGTATCCTATACATTTTTGTTACGTTCTCACAATTTATTAGTAACGTCCTGTTAGACATCACTACAATTGAACCAAAACATTATGGAAAATGCCCATAAAATCATGGGAACAAATCAAAGAAATATGGGAAGCAACCTAACATTTTTGAGAAGCAACCAAGAAACCTTGAGAAACACTGTAACATATTTATTTAAAATAGAATTGTCAGCTTATAGTTGATTACAAGAGGACGATAAACAAGCACAAAACAACACATTAAATCGCACGTCGTTCAAACAACACCTCCCTTATTTTGATGACCAATAAACAAGTCGACGATGTTCCTTGAAACATACAATGAGAGAAATCTAATTTAAAATAATAATTAAATGTTCCATCAAGCAACCGAACTCGAAACGGTCCCTCATGTTGTCCGCATATTAAACAGTCTATCCTTCGAGAATCGATCAGACGAAAGGTTCTCGAAGCAAGCCTGATGAATGTTGCTTTTTCTATGTTGTTGCTTCGTTTCGTACCATTTCAACAAACGCCCACAGGACGAGTGACAGTTTCACTGTTTGTTCACTCTTTATCATCGCGAGCGGTGTGATGAGGGTTGACAAGCCCCGGACAGCAACGACAGTGCAGGTGGTGGTGGTAGTGGTGCTGTTGGCTCTAAGTGATCCTTCTCCAAAATCGGACCAGTCATCCTAAATACACATACCTACACAAACACACACATACGAAGGTCGTCCAAAGACACACTCTGCACACACACCTGCAATCATTTCCATTCACGTGTGCACGCACACAACTCTCCTACCCTACCAGCGTTTGGGCGCGTGGGACGTCCTTCCGCTTGGATGGATGCTTGAAACACAACGAGAAACAAATTGTTCCTTTTGTTCACAAACCTATACCAAAGTCAAAGTTGCTCCTAGAATTCAACGCCGGCCAGAAAATTGGTACGCAGGGGGTGCTTATCTGGTAAAGCTTCTCCCTTTTTTTTTAATGCCAAAAGTTTTGAAACATCTTGCTCGCTCTTCCCGTTGCATGTTCTTGCTCATTTTACTGCCCCACTGCTTTTAACCTCCTTCACTCTTTTTTTTGTATCCTGTCTGCCAGCGATGGAACAAGTTTTCGGTTCTAGCCACCCCTTTACCAACGCCGAAATAGGGTGGATGGCCATTTGGGATGTGTACCTTGATGGGAGCTCGGCGCTTGCTAGCTAGAATATTGTCGAGCTTTCGCCCATGCTCTCTGTCAGATTTGAGAAGAAGTTTCTGTCGCTTTGTCGTTGGAGGATTGTTATCGGTAAGGGATTCTGTACGTTTTTATATTTTGTTTTCTTTCTTTTTTTTTGCCGGTCAGTTCTCGATGTTTTCCTAGGCAGCCGTGGGAATATGGTTGTTGGGGAATACGAAATCCCGTGCAGGCAATAAAGGGACCGAGGGTCGGTTAGCATTTCCGAAAGAAAATGCCATGATTTCTATACTCATTCTCGTGGCTAGTTGTGGTACGACGGCAACTGCACTGGGACACTCGAGCGCCAAACGGATGGCTATGGAAATTGTGCCAGCTCTCTAGCGTTGTGTAATTGAATTTAAATGTTATCGTACATTGCGCCACACTCTGGTCTGCTTCTGGGAATGTGGGACGGTTCGTGGAAAAGGTTGTAATTATTTATAGTACACAAGCTAGATGAACTATTTTCGAGTGACACGTCTGCTAACCCTCACAAGGAGCAAAAAAAAAACAATTATAATTACAAAGACATCGTCATAACCGGTGTAAAGGATGGTATCGTTAAAGCATAAGCACCGTTAGCAAAACAAACAACCTAAGCAAATAGTAATTTAACATCAATCAATGTTTTCCCAGTCCTATTTCGCTGTTCCGGTGCAAATGGGGCACAATCTCCGCGCGCTAACAACGACCAACGTCAGTACGAGCCAGCACCACCAATCTGGCACCAGTCGTGTGAGTTGGTTTGAGTGCTATTGCAGTGGTGCATGTGTGGGTGCTGGAAGAATTTGTAATTAAATTTTTGCGCTGTTTAAACCGACTACCAACGCGAGCGAGCGCGCCCGGGCCCGCTGCCGGCAAGGGGCTTTACTGGAGTATGCCGGAATGTTTCATAATTTGTTTTGGTGGCCAAAGATCCTTAACGAGGGGTGGCATTTGCCGGGAAAAACCTCCGGTGCTTATCGGGTAGCTAGCTGAACGAGTTTCGTCTAGCTGTGGGAACCGGGAGCAGTCGTTCCGTTGGCTGGCCGCAGGAGCTGCTGGAGAATAATATGAGGAAAGAAATTAAACGAAGCTTGGCAGCTTTCCGTGTGTTGATGGTGCTGTTGCTACTGGTACTGCTGCTGCAGCTGCTGCTACTAAGCGTAGACATCACAATTATTTATGTAATTTATTTTGCACTTTCATCTGAGGATTATTTTTAGTATAATAGTCCTGGCAATGTGCAATTCATTTTTATTGAAACATCAGTCTATTCGAAATAATAACAGATTGGACAATACACACACCCCAGCAAATTGCACGGATTTCGGTTTTTATTTTGGTTAACCACACCTCAAAACCCAAGTTTAACCTCCCCAATTCCGACCGAAAAAACCACGCAACCACCTTGGGCACTTTTTTCACTTCAAAGCTAAAACCACCCGACACCCGACGTTGATGGTCGGCAATAAAAGCAAATGCCCGCTGGCTGTGGGTTGAGTGTGTGAGTGTAACTAAAGAACAAATTTAACCGCAGTCGGTTACGGGGGTTGTACACGTTTTAGCTGTGCTTTGTGCACACTTTACCTCGATGGCCAACATTACGCAGACGAGCTTTTGTTTGCAAAAAAAAAAGGAAAAAACGCAATCCATTGTTGATAAAAATTACCGTTTGAGGTATGAATTCATGGAAGGTGTGCTATTTTTAAAACTCTCTTTAACAGTAACACGGTTTCTTTCTTTATTCTGGTAGCACGGTTTTGCGTCAAACCTGCATGCGTCACATAATGTTGGTTTGCCAACAATAATGTACAAATATGTGCCAACAATAATGTAATGTATGCATTTTTATTATTGCACGGAAGTTTCCATTACGACCGGCAATAGAGCGCAAATGGAAGTTATTTAAAAGCCAACCAGTATACCAATTATATTTCCCATCTAGATTACGAAGAAACGTGCTTAATGGTACCGTTTGCATGGGAACAGCGCAGAAAACTGGAGTAGCGATGGCGCACACTGCACTGAAATGATGATAGAATGCAATTCCCGACCTGGCAGGAATGCTCACTTACATGGTGGATTGTAACAATAATGCGCTTTGCGTTGTTTCGTGCACCTGGTCGTTCCTTTGCAAGGTGCAGATGTGAGTAATTATTGTTGCAGTTCACTCTTGGGTGCAATACTTGGGTTTTCATAATATGTTTCATGTTTTGAATTAACTTATTCACCGCACATCTGACAGTTATAACGCTCTCCCGGTACTACATGAAAGGATAACACAGATTTATGAGCTAATAGGTCTAAATGTCTGTCTGTATCAGGTAGGAGTAAAATTAACTACACAATGAGATATGTTTTTTAAACCTTCTTTTCTTTCCTTGCCTTACTTTCTATGATCACTTTCGAGCTTGATTATCTCCGAAGATTGATTACAGTGGACTATTATTAACGAGTTTTTTTTTATGTCGCGAACACTCTGTTTTGCTGTGCAAATACTCCTTCTTACGAGTGTGAATGCATTCACGGCTGCATCCTTCATACCATTTATGTAGTCTTGGCCTTTTTGTTTTGCACTCGGTAACGTGGTTACATTTATAATTCATTGATTGGTCGTTATACAGACTTTTGGCAATAAAATTAAAGAACTAAAAGATAAATTAAACAACTTTTGAATAATATTTTCATTCCAAATTTGATAAAAAAGCTCCTCTAAATCACAGCTAAGGGTTAAACTAGTTACAAAAGCGTTCACTATATTCTGCTTCGGAATATTTGACAATAAATAAAAAATAGAAATTATAGGGCTTTCTAGGAGTTCTAATTGCCATGGGACACTAGATGAACGTAATGAACGTAATGTAGTGGGAATTGGACTCCATAGCACCCTTGTTGGACTAATCCAATAGGAAATTCCAAGGAAACTGGCCAAACAGAATGCCATAGAATCCAATTTTGATCATATGTAGTTTTGGACTCCATAGCACCCTTGTTGGACTAATCCAATAGGAAATTCCAAGGAAACTGGCCAAACAGAATGCCATAGAATCCAATTTTGATCATATGTAGTTCACTTCCCATAAGATAGAGTCAAGGAAGTGCCCACAAACACTAAAGTTTGTTTTTTTTTCACGTTGCCTAGCTACTTTGCATGTTAGAACCAAAAGAAGGAACTTCATTTCAATTTTACGAAATAATAGAGTACGAGTGTTTCTATGGCGTGTTTGGCCGTGAGCATTGCTCAACATTGTAATTAACGATTTTATTCGGTGCACTTTTTGAGCCTTTAAGAGTGCTTTAAAGACTAAACGACTTTTTAAATTTGGTTGACATTTGCACAGATTCTCTAACCATATCGTCCTGTGTTATGATTCATTATTTTTGTCTTGTCTGAGAAAAATTCTATTTTATTAGAAAAAAATACATTTACATATAATAAAGCGACGCATGAAAAGTGCTCTCGCACGATCCGCATACCCACTGCTGATGTGTTGAATTATAAATGAAAAAAAAACAAGCTTCCAAAAATCACTCTCCCACACCCGCCAGTTAACCCCTTTTCATGGGCTTGAAGCATGCCGCATCATCAGAAACCAGCACCAGCAATGTACCAGAGGATGTATCGCTGTTAATGCTGCGACGGAATTCATTCACTCCCCAGTAGCGAGTGAAGTAACCCGTGTAACACACCGCCAGCACACACGCGACACGTACCGTGATTTACAATCATTCACCTCATTGGCCTGCGCCGAAAATCGGGTTTGCTGTGGGGCGGGTGGTCGATGGAGAGCAGGATGTAGCCGAGAAAGCATGCATAAGTTATGGCCCCGTTACCGGTACGCCACCTCATTCAACATAATCACGGCCGTTTCTTGTTGCCGGCGAGTGAGAGTGAGACAGAACACTTGTGGGCGAAGTAAAAAAAAAAGGAAGGAAAGTGCACACACACACACACACAGAGAATGAAAGGACCCCTGCTGTACTCATTTAGGAAAAAAATGGGCATTACCTCCATTTGCGGTTGTAGTTGGTGGTTGGTGGCGGCAGAGCTTAATGCCAACGTTGTATGCTCCTGGTCCTGGCTTGGGTGAGCCATAAGCTGAACAGCTGAAGGAGCACATAGAAACATCGTTACACATTGGCATGGCATGCCTTTCCTTTCCGATTGGCTACACTTCGGACGATTGGCTACACTTTCCGATTGGCCAATTCGGACCGCCTTAGATTCCCATCACGTACGTTCTAATCAACGACTAAAGCCACTGTCAGATGTTAGAGGTCGCGTGTGTGTGTGTGTGTGGTTTTTTTTTTCTTCAGTTTGTGGTCTAAACTTTCAACGCGGCCGTTGCAAAAACCGCAACACGAGCCTGCGGTGCGCTTTTGTGCGTGTGTTTCTGTGAGTATGTGTGTGTATCTAATTCCGTCTTCTTGGGCTACAAGGCCTGGCTGCGTTCACGAAGGCCTTGCGTGGTCGAAATCATGATTCAAGCTCAACGAACCAATAAAAATTCATGTATTCCTTTGCGTTTCTTGACGTTTCCTATGCCGTCTTCCAAGCTTGTAGAATCCACGCTTGGCGCGGGAACACAGAAGGGACAGTGCCACCCGAACGGTAGAGAATTACTGGGAAAGGTTTTACAAAGTTTTGCTGGCCTTGAACCGTACCGATAGAAATTGAAGGCCTTTAAGGTGCTTTCATGCTGTCCCGAACACCTTTTGCACGCTCGCCATTCGACTCCCCACACCTCCAACCCTGTTCCAATCCATCATATTTGAGCCACGTAAACGTCATTGAAATGACTGAAAGTTTCAATTTTCTCAGAAAACTTTACCGTTCCGAGTGCAGTCGTGGCCGCACACGTAGCAGTGCGAAATCAACTCGCAAAAGCTTGAAAACGAACGAGTCTCGAGACTGCGATCCCAGTCGAGCACCCCTTTTCCGCAACTTACTGAGTGCGCGATACATTGCAGAAAGGATAAAAAGAACGACGATTCATATCCAAAAGCACACCATACCGAAAGGGCTAGAGAACCGCGGCAAGGGTGAAAATAAATAGAACCAAAAAAGGTTGAAAAGATTCGCATGGACGCCGGTGTGTCGAGGCGTGGAAAGTTAACAATTTCACAGCACCGAGCGCAAATGGAGTGAACATTCATAACCTCGTGCCGTTCTGATTATTTGTGGTGCGTGTGCGAGTGGCTGTGTGTTTGAATTTATGCTGTCGATTTTGCCCGTTTTTTTCTTCTTCATTTTGAGCGATGAAGCTACGAACGTAGAATCAATCCACTTGTGTGGTGTAAATGTGGATGTGTGTGCTCTCACGTGTTGTTGTTTTATGCGTGGGCATTGTTTACAATTTTCCACTCCACTCGTATCTAACTCAAAACTGTCACGGCCTCACTGGGCTGCACACAACCAGCACACACCACAGCCCTTATCGCACTCGCACACTGATTTCCCACAGCGCTAAAAAAAAAACACAGCTCGTAATTAATTGTGCGCTATTTCTGTTTTTGTTTATGTTTGTGTATGCTTGCAAGGAAAAATAAACTACCCATTGGGATGGCACCACCAGCAGAGTGCCGGGTTAAAAGTTTGTTCAGAAGATGATGGCAAACAGCAGCAACAAAACGCTACGTTGATTTCACTACAGGTAACCGATTTGTTCGACCGGAAAAGCCGGAGTGCATCGGATAGCTTTTGCCATTACTGTAAGCTTATCGAGCGATCGTCAACCTTCGCAACCCAGACCTTCGGTGCACCACTCTGTACACGATAAACCCTCCCCCTCTATCCGTATCCTTATGGTGGTGGTTTGCTCATCCAGATAAGGCTCGCATGAAAACATGAGATTGCTGTTTACGGATGGTGGCCCTCACAATGTTTGTGCATGCAAAATTAGTATTCCATTTCCTTCGCCCTTCACTTGCCCCCACACTACGCTTTCATTCGACCCGAGCACACACACACACACAAACAAACACTATCGGGGCAGTAAATCGGAATGTTTGGTGCCGTGCGGAAAGTGCGTGAAACACCCGACGACCGGAAGTCCATTTTCACTCCATTAGATAACGGCAGTTCGGGCGGGCGGGCGAGCCCATTGCTTTTGGGGCTCTCGATATTGAAGGATCCGGGACGACCCGGTACGGTTGGGATTGCATTTAATCCGAGCCTTTGCAGAGCCTTTCCTTCCTTCTCCCATTTCGCAGTAGAGAGTGCGTTAATGCTTTACAGTGTGCGTGATGCCGTTTGAAGCATGGAGATGAAAAGTGAAGATAAATGGCAAATGGAACAATGAAGGTACGGGGCCAGCTGCTGGGGTTTGCATTGCAAGGGAAAGGTTATAAGAACATGAAAGCAATGTGTTTGGAAAGCATCCCGGTATACAGTGTGCTTGGTTGTTGAAGGCACATCGTTGCTGGTTGTGATTAATGCAATTTAATTAATTTAAAACTCTCCAAAGTTACAGGTTTATGTTCTTTTTAACTTTTTATTTGTGTTTCTAGGTGGTGTAAAACAAATATTTTAGAATACCACATTGCACCATAAGTCCCATTTTATCTCATTTTTCCGATCAAAGCCCATACTCGCACTAAGTTTATGTTGTCTCTAGACTTGCTCTACTTTTTTTTTTTACAAAAATTAACTGGAAAGTTTCAACCGAGATTACCAATACATTTAAACGATTGTTATCTCGAATAATTGTTAACTCGAAATGTTCATTACGTATTTAAAATATATGTTTATTGTGCTAAATAATCCAAAATTTATCAAAATCCTTACTGGCACTAGTTTTATTTCACCCCTGTGTTTAGCAATATTCGAGCATAATTGAAAAACTTACCATCAATATATTAAAGTAATGTAGCAATACGGCCTTGTTTACCGTTCCTCATGAAAAATAAATATTAATGCGATGTGATTAATAAAAAGAAATAAATAACTCAATGAGTTTGAAAGGTGTTAAACAGGTTATTTTAATACAGGGGTTTCAATGATATTATAGACACGTTCAGTGAGTTGTTGATTCGTTCGAGCATATAATTGACTCTTTAAGCGAGATATAGCATTGTTAGGGAACAGGCGTTGACGTGTTCGGCGATACTATTGAAGTCTCGTTTATTTGGTTTACACTATGTGCCAAAGCGTGTAATTTTTCATACTTAGATGTCCTGAAATTAGCAAATAGTCATCACCAAAGCTTTTCAATAAATACATTAGTTACAACCAGCATATTTTTTCGGAAAACCATTTGTTTACCTTCTGATGAGAATGAATCAATCTGCAGTCCAAGGGGTGACAGCTCAATAACATTGCCGAACATTTCAACACATACATTCGAACAATTCAATATCTCGCTGAAAGAGTCAATTACATGCTCGAACAACTCGACAACTCGCTGAACAAGTCCATAATATCATCGAAAACCCTGTATTCTGAACTAAAAAAAACCTTAAACGGAATGGTAATTCCAAAGTTATTGAAAACAAAACATGGTGGAGCTATTTTAATTTCGAGCAGTGTAGAAATAAATGGTTATAATGGTTTGTTTAAACTTCTTATATACATTATCTTATGTCTATGTTTTATGTAGCTTAAATTATACTTTCAACCATCATATACATATGTGTTACAAGCAACAAAATTTTGCTGACGAAAAGAGAAAATCAAAAATTGTAAGGTAACGTTCATTAAGGCAGCGAAATTGTAAGCTTCAAACAATCTTTTATTAAAAACAACAACTCAAATTCCTCTTGTTATCCTCAGAATTATTGAGAGAGAGCCTTTAATTTATCCTTTAACTGAAGGAATTTTTGATTTCGCTTAAACCCCATTTTGAAGTTACCTAGTCTAAATTACTAAGCAAAAATGATAACATTAAGTCACAACAAAACCGCTCTCGGAGGAAAAAACGGAAGTATTCCTCCCCCAAAACACATTACACACCCCATGCCCGAGTGTGATGTCACGTGTAGAAATTCTAGCCCACGGTTCAAAACTTTACCCTTCCGCCAGAAAACCAGCATCGGCCCCTCCTGCTCCCACTCAGCCATGCGAAAACTTTGCTTTTTGCAAGTTTGGCCACCACACAAAGTGCCACTAAATTTAATGGATTGATGGTAAAACTTTCCAAAAACCAAAAAAAAAACGGCACATTAGTTACGGGCGCCGCCGTAATGTTGATCGATATTTGCTACGTGTTTGTCGATGGTGGTGGTTCATTGTTTAGCCATCTATCGTACCCTGTTACTAATGCTAGTTCTCTGTTTCTTTTCTTCTCCCACACTCTCACACACTCCAACACAAACTATAGTTTTCTACAGTCGGTGCAAAAACGTGCCGTACATCACGCGGAGGGAAAGTTTCGCAAAGCAGTTGCTTCTTTCCGCACGACATTCCCAGCCCCATCAGCACAAGTGCTAGGACGTGAAACAATCGACACATACGTACGCAGCCTGGAGTGTGGAGCAAACTAAAGCGCGCAAGTGTGACGTGGCGTTGCAAAAAAAAAAAGCTGCTAATAAATCAATGTAAGAAATCACAAAAAAAAGAAACGCAAATACGTGGCGAAACGTAGTGAGGAAAGGTGTGCAGCCTTTCGACCGATTCTCGTAAAGTGAGTGTAATAATTGATAAATATTAAACGAAATATTGCCATAAAGTGTCACAGCTTGCAAAGAGTGAAGGGAAGGGAGAGTGCAAACAGTGTCCATTAGAATGAAAAATGGTTTAAAATCTAGCTAATTGTTCAAAAATCCCATGCAATTCAGCAACCAAATCTTGTCACCATGTGTCATAGTGTAATGCGCCAGCCAGCTGGCCGTTCGATTCAAGCGCAACCTCAATCGGGCGCTTACCAATGAGGCGTTAAGCGAAATCTTTCCCTTTTACACGGCACACAACGCCGCCTGACGCGTCCAACCAAACAAAGGGGGGGCAGCTTGGGAAAATTAGTGCCCAGTCAGTGTGAAATAAGCTGACAGTGAGAATCAGCCCAACAGCGAAGGCGAATGATGTGAAACAAAGAAACCGAGGGAAAAAGCGTGTACACGTGTGTGTGTGTGGCGGTCAAGCAGAGGAAAGAGCAAAGGTATCGGGAGAAAATTAATGATGTTCGGCGGTGAAAAACAAAGGCAGTGATTTTGTGGATTCAAGTGATGTAAGTGGCCGGAAAGTGATCGGCAGAAGAAAAAAAAAGCACAAGCAAGCAAGCAAACAACAGTGCGTGGTCGGTGCGTTCTGCCGCTTGTACGGAGCAATGTAAAGCATGTGTCGTGTGTGAGGTTGATCGTGTTTTTTCCCCCCTGGAGGGTCGCAGTTGTGATTGCTTCTCATCCAATTGTGTGTGTGTGTGTGTGTGAAAGTGTAAGCGTTGGCAGTATGCATACAAAAAAATCTGATCTGATTGAGTATTGATCACATGACAATGGAATAAATCGTATCTGCCAAACGAAGTGAAGTGGATTTGAAGTCTGTGAAAGAGAGAAAGAGCGTAATAAAAAACCAACAAGCCACTCACAGTTCAGATAGTTGATCCTACCCACACCATCTCGTTTCCGTGGTGAGCAGCTCACTGTGCTTTTTATTGTGTGCTCTAGAGTGTCGGTGTGTGTGTGTGTGCGCGCGTTTACGTGTCTCCATATACGACAGATCAATTGCGTTAACAGTGCAAAAAGTTTGTTTCGTGCCAACTACCAACTGAGGATAGCAAAAGAGCAACAACGGTAAAAGAAAACGAAACAATTTCTAGACCCAAACAGGCTGCTAGAACGCTCCTGCAGCCGTTGCCATCCTACCCTGAAGCAGCGTCGGAAATCCAGCTTGCCGTCAGCCGGCACCAGTGCCTGCACAATCCGGGCCCCCCCCCCCCTAACAGGTAAGAACATTTATGTACTTTTACTCCATACCACTCCAACCTCATTTCCCTCACTCGAGAACGCGTGTGTTTTTCTTGTTGCGCTCCCTCTGAAGCCGGAATAATAATAAAAAAAAGTCCTTGCGAAACACAAAACAATACTGAAGCCACTGGAGTCGACAAAATGGTTCTCTAAACAAGCGTGCACTAAAAAGCCAAAAAAAGAAAACCGCTAAATTGCCGAAAAAGACACCGACCACTAGAGAAAGAGTTTTTTTTTAACCAATGCTTTGGCAAACAAAAACATACACAAGAAACCGGGCGCACACTCAGCCGTGTCGGAGGTGTCGGTGTGCTTGTGTGTTTGTGAAAATGATCCCCGCAGGGTGCTTTTGCACGTCAAGTTTGCGTTGCCACTCGAGCGGAAAAAAAGGATACACAGCAACGTGGCGCGTGGATCCTTTATTTGGTCGTCCCGCGCTGGTCCGATTCTGAACTCGGCACGACGTGGAAACTCTCCCGACAGTCGGGAATAATAATTTGACCTCCCTGACCCTGAGGCCCCGCACAGTATTCCGGCCTATCTCACCTGAAGGCCTAACGTATCTTCACACCTCACCAATAGAGGTTTTTTTTTTGAGCAAGTGGGCGGTGTTTTGTTTTGTTTTTCTCTGGACTGGAAGTGTGCGTGTGTCGAGATTGCATCAGTTGGTGGAGGAGGGAGAAGGAAAGAAATACCACACATAGCCTGGCTTTAGAGAACACACGCGTTTCGAGTCGTGGGATAATGATAATAAGAGGATAATGATATGGCGCCATAAAAATTAAGCTCTATTGACTCTTCGGCAACAACGCCAGACCATGTCGTAGTCTTTTGTCTATGTATGTACCCATAGGACTGGTATGGATTTGTACGTCCGAAAATTGAGCACTGTTATTGTTTCCGTCTGCCTGCGGGGTGTGTTGGGATGAGGTAAAAAAAAAGCAACCAAGACACCAAGATGCTTTACACCTGATAGCTTCATTCGGATGATGTTGTCACCTGTCGGATAAAGACAAGTCGGTCAGGGCACAAGTACGTCTCGTGTTTGCTCTCGGAAACGTAAGAACAAACACCGTCCTAGCGATGGATGATCGTGTTTGTGTTGGATGGCATTTCTCTTATCCGATAAAGTAACTTCCGAGGTAATAAGACATTCTGTACACGGCACATTCGAATCGAAATCGTTTGACAAAGATTTCACCACAACCATAGGAGGATTTTGTGGGACTTTTAAGACAAACAAATGGCTGCCTGTGGAGTAATAATTGTCCATTCCAAATGGACAACAAATGGTTATGATCAGTTGGTGAACCTTCATGAGCAGTAGCTGCTCGTCGGATACTCAATGTAAGATGCAATGAAATAACAAGGCTTGCAATGATCACCACGACTTGTGAAATGTATTATCATTCGGTATCACAAAGTAGATTGCACAATGATTATCGTAAAATAAGCTAAAAATGTAACACTAGTTGCATACATTTGGGCGTACATTCATTATCGGTCAATTCCCTTAATGCAATAACAACAACTTATTGATGTTCAATCTGCTAAAACGTAGCATAAATTTAGTAAAAACTGTATCATAAGCGTTATTCAACCGTTTCCATTCATTACAGCTCACTGGAACGAATCCATAAATAATGAAAACCATTTACGATTGGTAGGGATTAAGCATGTTCCGGTTGCTGATGCTGCCGCACTACGGCTCGCTATAAATATACATGCATCATTATCTAATTCACTAACAAACTAATAGTAATGTGTATTCCACTCAGCCCAGGCAGATGCACCTGCTACTAATGATTGTATCGCCGGATGGTGGCAGCGATGGTCTCCATGGATGGGATGAATTCTCAAGTGGTTGCTCGGTTAGCATTATTGGCTGCCCCGAAACCAAAACCACAGACCGCGCGCTCAGGGGGACCCTACGATCGATACCGATGCCGCTCGATCCCGATTTATGATCCAACCGTGGCGACTGAATATCGTATAAATCATTTATTTATTAGCTTCTGCACGCTCCCGCTGTGCGTGGCCCAGTACCCGATCCGATCAGCCTTATCGTCTTACTAATCACACCGACCGACCGTGTGCTGAACGTTCACGAGCTATTTTCCTGATGCGAGAGGACATTTGTTCGGGAACGGCCGGGGACGACCGGGCCCGTGTAACACATCCGTAAAGCGTTGTATCTTCCCTGCGCCTGTTGGCTCAGGCGCCCCGGACAACCCGTCCCTTTCGAGAATGTTTGTCGATTAAAGGCACTGCTGCGATTAGAGTGATGGTACAGAAAGTCTCGTAATTTGATCCGTTCCCCAGCTTTCCGCCCCCGGCGGGCTCCCTTTTGGGGGTCGAGATGTCGGGTCGGGAGCGCACCACAGCGACTACAGCAACTACACACAGCTCATCCACAAATCAATCCGTTTGCTTGTAGTCGGGCCGTGTTTTACGCCCGACCGGTTGGCGAAATGGCAAAATGGGGAACGCTGTGCCTCATTCCGTCTGTGTGGGACTTCAGGATATTTGTTTGGATTCCGGAAAAAGACGATTGCTTGCTCTTGGTGTGGTGGTACACAACAGTGAACGGCTTCATCACAATATCCCGGTACGATAAATCAACCCCCGGCGGGTTCCTCAACCCCCACAAAAACCACCTTTCGAAGAAGCACAACGGCTCGGATGCCCCATCTGCAATAAACCGTTGATGCATCGCAGGCCCCGTCGTGCAAGTCTTGCAGCGCGCACGAAGTTGCTTTCCTGTTGTCGGGCCGCCGCTTTACTCAATGATGCAAACTCCCGCACAGCAGTCAGCGTTGGTTTGTGTTCATCTTGGGCTCCGTGTGCTGTGCCATTGCTACATTGCACCATCAACACATCGGGGCAAAGGAATGCTGTACCAACTGGTGGCGTGCTAGAATTTTCCTACCAAAAGCCACAGAAAGCCGTTGCCGGGCAGCCTGGCAGGATGGACGGTGGTGAGCTACACACAGATCGATTGGTTGGTTGAATCCGACAACAACTGCAGATTGTTGATGGGGTTGGGAGGATTTCGTACCCATCGGGCTGGCGCTCCAACTGCTGTACGTATCGCTGGTAACATGGCCCTCAAGGCTTTTGCCCGTACCCCGCACTTTGCTGGACCCAACGTACCGAACGCCCCGCCGTGCCGGGGAAGTCGTACACCGAAGGCCAAACACCGGTGCCGAGTGGTGGCGTTTTCTGCCTCACTTGATTAGTATTGATTTTTGATGTCTTCTGATGGTGATAAAAGATGACCATGGGTTTTCCAGCTGTCAACCGAACGCATCCACATCGCCAGCTGTCTAGGCACATAATCACACACACACACAGGAACACATACTGTTGGCGATAGGGTAGAAGAGGTCGTAGAGGTCGACAATCAAACGGGTTTAATTAAATTGCTGCCCCTACGTACGTACCAGTCCAGCACATGGGGAAGATAGACACACACGGGGGAATATGAGTGGGTGACAACACCGTATGCCCGGAGCTGGCAAGCTTCCCGCCCGTGTGCCCCCGGGGACAGTAATCGATTTAATTTATTTATGTCACAAAAGGTGACGATTATTTGACGACAATGCGTTGCCAGAGCCAGGTGGCCGGACAGGTTGCCTGGGTGGAAGGCTTTCATCGACTGGGGCGAGAGTTGAGAATGTGCAACGCCAGACACTGCGGGATGATGCTAGTGCTCGAATGATGGACAGAGAAATGATACATCTTGCACGCCCACGCCTCCAGTGAAAAGTGCAAGGATCAATTTGCATCAGTCGCAACGTTTGCTTTGTGTAACGTACAAGCAATAATTGAGATAGCGGTAATTAGTGACACTACCAGGTCCTGGATATGGATATGAAAATTGATTGCTTTTCTGATGTGCGCCCTGCAGCAACTGTGTGTTACATCCAGCCAGCCAGCCAGCCCTGCCAGTTTGCTGCTAAACACTCTCTGCACTGTTTGCTGCTGACGTTTAGCTTTAGCCCGTATCACGCACACGGCCACCACAGCATACCACCTGTTGGACAACTTGTCGGCAGACCCGGGAAGCGTTTGATTGTTGTCAGTGTCAAAGCGGCTGCCGGTGCCAAAATTGTCCCCAAAACGCAAGCCCTCTCACGAGCACTGGAAACGCCAGTGTTGTGTATATAGGTGTGTGTGTGTGTGTATGTGTGTCTGAAGTGTCTACCTTCTCATGATCAAGGAATGTTGCGCAGACATGACTTCAAAGCAAAACAAACCACCCCGAGGGCAGAAAGTCGACAAACAATTCGCTGTTCCACTGTTCAGAGCTGGAACTGATTTTGTGGCGAAGGAGTGGAGGGTCTGGCTGGGATTTGGTTGGGTCCAAAAAGTGGAAACCACCGCTCCTTGCGTACAAACAGTCCGCCCCTGTGCCTTGAACACATCCCCACGCCACCCGTCGTGACTTCAAAGTGCGAAACGAGACGAGAAAAACACACACACATTTTACACCGGCGTCCGGTCCGGTCCGGCTGGCAACATAAAATTAAGCCATAAAGAAGGCAATATTTGAACGGCCATAAAACCCGGGAACGATTCGTAACGGAGGAGTAGGATGGGGGGGGTTTTGCACCCTTCGTGTAGGGTGGTTTGGAATGGATTTGAAAGCATGATTGGGCTCTCGTGCCTACATGTGCCGTCGTCCCGTGTGCTGGCTGGCTGCTCCTAGTAGCCTTCCAACGCCGGCGAAGAGCTTTCGTTGCTAGTTGGTCTATTATTTTTTGTGGGATCTCTGGCCTTTTTTCCACCCAAAATAGGTCACTCGATATAATATAGGTGCCATGTGAGTGTGTTAGCCAACAACGACCACAACGCTGTACGAGTGGGAAAGGTAAAAGACATGGCAAGGCGAATCGAAAGGCGATAGAAAAACAACAAAAAAAAACACACAACACGGGACACACTACTATCGTGGCGATATGGTCGCTGAAACTAGCCGTCTAATTTCTCACCATGTTTTTTTTCCACAACACACGTCGCCCAGGCACAACCAAACGATGCCTAATAACACACCATTGATATAGGACGCTCCGTTCCGAAATGACCTTTGCCGGAGCAGTAACGGGCGAATAAAAAAACAAAACCGCCTTTCGCAAAACCCGATCGATTGATAAGTCCAGGCAGCAGCACACCATGCTGACAGGACGGGGTGGGGAAAACAAATTATAACGACCACGGAGCGAGACATTTTCACACCGATCCAACCTCGGCAGTACGGGGGCGTTTTTCGCCGGGAGGAAAGCATGGTGAGACGAAAAAGTTCCGAAATAAATTGGTGATAAACAGCTTCTGGACAGCTGGTTACTACGCCCGGTTGCGACTAGCTTGGCACCAGCCAACCGAAAATGCCAAGAAATGGCTTCCTTTGGTTAGTTTTGGGGGCAAAAAGTGTTCTTCCCCCGCTCCGTTTTGCTTCAGCTTCATCGCTCTTGCCGACTCCGTGACTCAAGCAACATCATCTTGGCCACTGCTTGAGCAGACCCGTACTGGTCACATTTATAGCCACCCTTAGCCGTAAAAGTTGTGTAACGAGCCTTTGTGTGGGTGTGCCTGTCACCTGTTTCACACATAGAAACACCCAACACACACACACACACACACACACTCAAATCCTACAGCCGGCTGCAGCGAGACGCCCGGAGAGCACTCGACGGTGTTGCACTGCAGATGCATTTTATTGTTCGCTGTGTGGCAAAATTTACTGTAGCCCGTTGCTGGACGTGACTGACGAGCCAAGAGTGCCGTACGGTGGTGGTGTTTGCCTTTTGTGCAATAAATTGCATTGCAATTTGTAGTCATCGTGAGTTTGTTGTGTCACGGCCCTAGCTCCCAAGCAGTAATGGGTTTTATACACATAAAACAGCATCATGCCTTGACCCTTAGTCTGTCTAAAATAAACTCGAAATTCGGACCAATTCAGCCATTTAAGTGGCGTCCGGGAACTTTTTTGGGCGGAATTTGTCTAATTTTTTCTTTCCCTAATCATCTGAGTGTGTCATGAAATGATGATAGACTCCCAAAACCGTTGCAATCTGTGTGCCACAGCAAACAAAGCTTTTGAGAGAAATTTTATTATTTTTACATGACAGTAAAAAGCATATTAGTTGAATGAAACCGCTTCAACTACGGCCAAGAATAATGGCCTTAATTTCCGACCAACCTAATGAAAGCATTCCTGTTGCAGGGGGACATTTTTCAGCGAAGCGAAGCAGTACTTGCCGCCCGGCCGTTCCATTATAAGGCTTATTTCCTAGAAATTCCAATGAAAATTACATTTTTGCTTCTCGTGCCAGCCCGTAGACCAAAAAAAAAAAAACCCCTCACCAGCAAACAACCCGTGCCCGTGTTATCTAATGAAATTCCAAACCGCACACACACACACACACAAACAATGCTATACCAGGCCGTGTCTCCCCATCGCTACGGATGCTGGCATGAGTTGATTGTTGATGGGTTCGCGCCCGTGGGCACCAACACACTGACATTGAGCACATTTATTTATTGACTTTTCCATCAATGTCATCACCGGCAGCCTCTTCGGCGGCTTCGAGCCACCCGAGTACTTATGTGGGAGCAATTTGTTGCTACGCAACAACACAGCACACAGACACACACGCGTCTCTTTTGTGCGATATCTTAATTAGTTTTTGCGCCTGCCCGAACGCTCAAGT
>AXCO02003920.1:0-24983 GCA_000473525.2 Anopheles melas | reverse complement strand
TGAATCAATCGATTAATTGTTATTAAAATATTATTTTGATCAATAACTATAGGTTTAATAACTGTTCATGAACAAAAATGAATTTCGAAAAAACCCTTAGACCCCTCTGAGGTGCATAAAAATCTGGCTGCCAACTTGACTATCGCTGCAAATGTTCGCCGTACGTTTGAACAGCTGTCACATTTATGCGCACGGTTAAACCGCCCGCCGGTTAATCCACCCCCGGATAATCGACGTTCTACTGTATTAAAAATCACATCCTGGTATTAAATGACCAGGCTATTACATGAATAGAGATCAGTGTGCGACGGAAACAACATATTGCATACCGTCAGGCGCATTCCTGTTGAAAGTGTTATACGATAATTATAACAAACGAAACTCTCTCGTTAATTCTGGTTTTGTTATATTAAAAAAAAGGTTTTTAAGTTAAAATTCAATTTGAGTCAATTTGTGCGTTTCTGTTCCACGTCATGATTGGTGTTACACACTACATAAGCGGTATATTCACACTACTACAACAAAGACCTTCCGTCCTCCTTATGATAGTCTCAAACTAGGGAGATTATGCATTCGTGCATGTGCATGTATCTGATTATGGATGTATCTGTGATTATGCATTCGTAGGAATAACATTTATATCATTTAAACAGACCAATTGACAGAAATTGTGAACAAATTTTGCTTGAAATTCTCTTGCTGAACGGTATTGAATCGTTCCATCAAATGTTCAACTTAAATGAGTTCATACTACTAATGCAATATTTAAATCACAGAATATATTTATTTCATTGCAGTAATTTCACAGTGATCAAATATGCGTTGAGCAATATGCACATGTAAGGATTTTTTCTATTTAATATTGCTTTGTGTCACTGCATTTTTTGTAATTAATAATCCAGGTTATCATGGAATCATTTAACCGCGATTTGACAAAAATCAGAAAAATTATATTCCAAAACAAAATTTTACTCAAGCGATCATTTGCTTTCTCTGTAGAATCTGAAAAATGTTAATATGGTACTTGCACTTTCAGAAGCCTGTACAAGATTTGTTGATCTTAATTAATTACATTTCAAGCATAGCAATCAAGGTAGCTTAAGAAAATCAATCGTTGGAAAGGTTCGTCATACAAGCATCCTGAACCACTGAACAGCATTCTTTTCACATTCGGTTTGGATCGCTTACAATGTACAAAATTTTTCCACCAGCATTGTTCCATATTCCAGCGTATAAATGAGGTGCGGCAGACACACTTTTACTTGCCAGATCCTCATCCAGCAATCCTGATGCATTCCTGATGCAAATGGTCTCTTGCATGTAAACCTCAGCGATCAGCGCGCACTTCATTCCGCTGCGAGTACTTTGGGTATTTATTCCGGGAAATTGTCCACTCCGATCACAAAACTCCCCAGAGAGCGTCAATGTTTTCGCGCAGATGAAGTTGTGGCCACAGTCGCACGCTCTTGAGTTTCGGGTGTTTTTCTTCGTTCCAGAATGCGCCCTTGGCGAATGCACCCTATCTCTGGTTGGATGCGGCTGCAGCGAATGACAGCAAAGTGCAAAATTGCGCTTCAATTGCATCGGAACTTGTCGCACATACTTACACCGTGTCGTATGGCACTGTATACAGTAATCGATGAGCCCGCCCGTGTCCAGTTTGTGACTGAATGTGGACACTCGAGCATCACACAAAAATAGCTTACACACAAAGGGAAGATGGCGCCAACTACGCGCCTGGGAGTGTCGGAACAGATGACCAAAAAACACGAAACAGGCCGATACGGTAGGAGATTTCCTAGAACTGCGCCATCGAGTGTGTTTAACGAGCCAACTCCAATGCAGAGCAAGTGAAGACAGGGATGTACATGACGACGTTCTTTCCCGTCCACTGACGATGGTAATTCGTCATTTGAAATTCTTCATCATTTCGCATTCACTCTCGTTTGCGGGCTCTTTGTCGGTTAGCGGTGGCCATGTTTGGGTGCCGAGATTTTTCACCCTGAATTTAGGCACACCGTATGCTTGCAGAGTAATAGTTAGCAATTCGCCACACGTGTTCCGGTATTTAATAAACACATTTTTATGCGTTAAAGCTTACATCTAACTTTAGCTATGCGTGTACTTAAAACACTACATCAAATAGAATCCATAATATCCTTTACATTATCGCGTACTACAGTAGTTTCACAAGTTCCTGACAGCGATGGCTGTTACACGCAACTTTGTTGCAGTTCCAACTCCCAACAGCAGTTGTAATAGCCAATACTGATACTCTTCGATTCCGATTCCAAGGATCGGATTGGACAATCTCGCCGAGAGCCATATTTCAGGCTTGTAGCTCCTGCGGCCTTGCATCAATTTGCATGATGCAATCGTGGCCACCTGTTGCACTGCCCGATCGCAAACTCAACCCCAGCACAGTCTTAGAACATCTGGCATCAAGCGAGATGGGATGAGATATGGGTGTTTCACCTCAACCCCGCACTATCAGTTTGCGATTAACATAAGTTTGTAAACTAATCGAACGGCACGGACGGCTTTGATCGCCCAACGAGCAACAAATGCTTCAATTCTGTAAAGAAATTCTACTTTGAAAACGGATTTTCATGAATGAAGCAGTAGTTTCATAGTTTCAGTATTGCTTCAATTCTGCAAAGAATTTCTTTTTTGACAACGGATTTTCATGAATGAATCAGTAGCGAGATTAGTAGTTTAGGCTCGATGAAGCCATTGAGGTGCAGTGATTGCCTGTATGCTCGCTAAACGAATTAATCATCTGGTCAACTGATGTAATCCGCACCGCTGATTGCATTGCCTGGAATGCGTCGTCGATTTGGACGATGGCAGATTGCATCGGACCGATTTCTAGCGGTGCGAAAGTGTCGGGAAGAGTGCGGGGAACGGGGATTGTTTACATGCAAATGACACCAGCTGGAAATAGACTGATCAGTACGATCTTGTCGGCGATCATTACACCCCGGCGTCTGACACTTGTGAGCGAGCGTGTCGTGGCGCAAGTGACGTTGCGCTCAGGAAGCAATCGTAGTGCAGCTGGTCGGAACTCGGGCGGAGCTGGTACGTACGTCTCCCCGTGCGATTCCAGCTGGAGAGTGGCGAACGCAGCAGAGTGTAGTACGTAAACAGGTCAACGAAGGCGAAACCGCTGCATCGTCATTTGCTCCACGCGTGACGCGCTGGGAAACTACGCGTCTCAATTCCGCAGCGCCGCGAGATCGGAACGCGAGCGCGTGGGACGACCCTTGCCCGCCTGGATGGGATGCATCTGCTGATGTGGTGGTTTGGGGGGTAAGATGGACGACGGTCGATACAAGCGAGTTTGGTGATGTTTGCGAAATGCGGCGTAAACTGATGAACTGCATCTCCACGGTACGTGCGAGTTGCATCGCTCCGACACCACCCATTACCGGAGTTGTTTATGGCATGCCAAACTTTGGCCAATAATTGCTCAGTTAGTGTGACGGGTTGCTGTGGGTTGCCAGTAATATGTTCACTTTTTTCCAAATTTAAAACATTTCACGCAACAACTTCACGGTCGAGTGTATTCAGCCAAATTTTTGGAAAGATTGCTATGGCCAGTGAAGAAGCGGGTGCACAATGACTACTTACGCCATGCATATTTCCTGCAGAGCAAATATTTGAAATTATTCTGTCACTCAACGTTCTATTCGAGCAACAACAGCCACTTTATTTATTCCCTGGTGGAAAACGGAACGCACGTGCCGAGTATAGTAGCCTAGAAATGGAGTAACATGACGCATGCATGGAGGGAACAGATGTAAAGAATCTGAAAACAAAACTAGCAATATAGGTGATCAATATTGATGCAGTGAGTGAAGAAGAAGCTGATCAAATAGTAAATATTATGATGAACGCTGGAAGCAACTACAGCTGAGTATTTTGAGCATAAAATACTAACTTGTTGGGTTTTGTCAAGACAGATATTAGTTTGTATTAGTAAATTGATATGATTAATAATTCATGCGTTGGTTATAATCAGGAAAAATAATAAATAACAATGCATTTTTACTGCTCAAATTTTATTAATGTTTTTTATTAACTTATCATTATAGCAGTATAAGTGCAATAACTATTTTTATTCTTTATTCATCGATTCTTTCATATTAAAATCTGATACAAAAGAGTCAAACCTGTGTATATAAAGCTCGCTATATGTAGGAAACCTATGACAGGAATGGTTCAACTTGTGCAGCTTGACAACTGTACCAAATTAAATCTGATTATAAATATACTTGTTCATCCTGGGATGAAACTTTCAAAGTAATCAGATAAACTCAAACATTGTTCCCATGTGGATGGCCTGTTGGCTTAAGTTAAGTAGCTGTATACATCTATGAAAAACAATACAAAATTCGTAAGGCTGGAAATAAACGATCCGAGATCGTCGCGGTACCGCGAAAATCGCGTATGACTTGAGCTATCAATTCTGTTACAAAATCTCGCAGATCCGAGGTCTGTTGACGATTGAATGTCTCAAAAAGAAATATTTTTTTATCAATTTGCGAATCAAATTATTTATTTCATATAGTTTATGCAAAATAAAATATAAAACTTGTCCCTCTACACGTTTTTTTTCAAACAAATTAACCAGAAAAAGTTAAAACAATCGGTTTGCGCTACCGCGAAAATTTCAGGAATACCGAAGCTGGGTATCTCTGCGAAACAGCAGGCGCTATCGGAGGCTCGGAAGGTTTGACAACTGTTATAAACAAAAATTCTACAACTGTTATAAACAAGACGCGAATTTCGCGATACCGCGACGATATCGGGTCGTCTATTTCCAGCCTAATGTATGTCCAGAATCAAACCAATTAGCAATATTTGTCTATTTCCAATAGTATTGTTTGCAAGGTGCCACGAAAGCTATACTTTCGGAACAATTGATCTTTAAAGATGAGAAACAGGTACTGGCTCTTGGAAAGATAACAGCACAAGTTGGAAAATACACTAAAAATAGTTCTTTCACACAAACTTTCCAAAGGGCTTTATCATTTGTGTATTTGATGTCCGTTAAGGAAAATATTTGAAATTAAAGATCATCTGTGTTGAAAAGTGTATTTGTATTGTGCTTGGACATAAAATAAAATGAGTAACATTCATCCATTGCTTGGTGCAATAACTTTTCCCTTGACATCGGCCGTGCCTTCCGACCTTCCCAAATCACACCTGAACTGATGCATTTCGATTGTTTCTTGTCCCGCATAGAGTAGCAAATGCGCCGGAAAGGTTAATTGCTTACTTCACAGCTGTGGATGCATTCTATTCTCACCGAAACTCGTTCCCAGCCGATTCCAATCCCGGGGTCAATCCTGTACGATTTACTTGGTAGCACAGGTGGCTTAAAACTTGCTTGCAGCCAAAGATGTGATCCAATAGAATGTACGCAAGACCGATGAAAAGCAAACCGACAAATCGAGAAATGGTACGTGGAAGATTACACAAATCATAAAATTATACGCCACACAAAGGGAACCGTCTAGACTGCAACATCACCACCACCACCACCAATAGGAGCGGTACCGAATATCCTCGCTGATGCAGGCCTGCGATCGATTGCACAACAAATACATCGAGAAAACGATCCTCCAACACGGTAACGTTTTTTTTTTTTTTTGGTTTCTCACAAGGTGTGGTTGTTTTTCTTACGTTTATACCACCTTCTTCTTGCTGTTTATGCCACTGGACTTTTTTTTTGTTACATGCTCTTTCTCTTTTTATTTATCCTTTCTCTGTCTATGTCATGAAATCAAACATCGACTGAAACCTACCTTTCTGGTCTCGAAAATATCACATCCCTCACCAAATGATCCTTTAACTGCTTTTTTTCCCTCAATCACATACTTCCACAGCATTCAGTGTTTTTTTTTCTCTCTTCCCTGAGAGTCCTGTTTCTCTTCCTACGCCCAATTAAAACAACATTCGTCTCCACTTCACTGCTCGCCGCATTCGTATCCCCTTCTGTGCCCGATTTCTAGGACTGATCGAGCGAACTGGTCCAGCGACAACGGATCGTTCGGTCGCAACTTTGGGGAGAGCTTCGTAAACGGCACCGGTGCAGCACAAACCACAACCCAAACGTAGCGTACGGAGGATTAAAAAAATTAAAACGAAAAAAAAACAATTCCCATCATCACAACGATTCAAGGGAAGTTTAGAATAAGGTGCAGAATAACAAACAATGTCAACCAAAAGCCAAAACCCTTTAATCCTGCGTCTAAAC
Source organism: Anopheles melas (assembly GCA_000473525.2). Taxonomy (NCBI): domain Eukaryota; kingdom Metazoa; phylum Arthropoda; class Insecta; order Diptera; family Culicidae; genus Anopheles; species Anopheles melas. The sequence continues at coordinate 18,721 of AXCO02003920.1, read as the reverse complement.
CGAAATAACATGAAAAAAGTTCAATCAAAGTTTTAAGTTTAATGGTGTTCTAACTAGAATATCTTCACATAAAGCTATCTATAAAAAATGATGTGATACATTATGAAACTGTTTTAAGGATTTTAGAGCTTTTAATAATCTATGTATAGCAGTAGTAAAAGTAGTAATAGTAGCAGCAGTAAAAGGTAGTCTGGTGATAATGTTGGTCTCTTAAGCTTTCTTTACTTAACTTTACTATTTATTAATTGTAAATATTCCTAAGTTGAGTTTGAATTTGTACTTATTGCGCGGGAAAAAAATCAATAAACACAATAATAAGGTGATATTTTCGAAACCAGAAAGGTAAACTTTATTAATATTGATCATATTGAATAATTGATTTCTACATACTTACATCTATTTCCTACGTTTTTAGCAAATTTGAAACTAGTAACTATTAATTTATACAATTAAGTAAGTCAATTTTATACAACAGTTAAAAAAAAAGAAACAATGCCCTACGTTCAGTAAAGAAACAGCCCTCTGGCAATGCGCTACAAATAGAAGTTAAACATAAAAAACGATCCCTCCGTAACTGATCGTACGTTAATGATGATCCGTTGGGTTGGATCCTTCTCACACTTTGTTGAGTTCGATGCGCCTTCAGGTGACTCAATTTTTCTTATTATTCTCCTCTATTCTGTATTGTTGCACGGTTTTATGTGTGTTCGAGTTTCATCTGGGAAGCAGTAAGTAAGGTAAAATGCCTCATCCTCGTCTCCCCGTCCCGAGCTGGATCGTGCTTAAGGAGCAGGATTTTGTCTTTTCCCTTTGCTTCACTTCCTTCGACACACGGGCACGGGGTACGCTGTGCGTTTGTTGCGGCCTTGGAAATCTGATTTAACCGTGGCGAGGGATGGTGTTTTCATAAGGGGAATAGTGCTGCGGTTTAGATTTCCTAGCGTGATCCTTATTTTCTTGTCCGAGCCTTGACCGGGTCCGAGTGGAAAAAGTCTACACCTGCTAAAAGTTCTCATGTCACTCGGCCCGCACGATGGGATTTACTGCAATCAAAAGGCAACAACTGATGGCTAAAGCACCGTTGTTGGTGTGGTGTAACCGTGGGATATCGGGCGGGCACTGCCAGATATTTTTTTAGGGATTGCTATTTCATTCGGCTCACTTACCGTTTCAAGCCAGGATGGACCAATAAATTGCGCTTTAAGTGATTCTTATTTCTTTTTTTTTACAGATGGGTGGCATTGGGTAAATATTTTCAAAGTGTTTGCCACCATTTACAACGACTACAGAGGCTTCGGTAGTGAAGGTAATGAGCTTAGCTGAAGTGTTGATAACTTCTTCTGTACCATAGATTATAGTTATTTAATTTAATTTGCAATGCTGCCAGAAGTAGCATGAATCCCGTCCAATTCCGACGATGGGTCAATTAGAAATGTTACATTTTAGCATATTGTTATTCAATTCAATGATTTGAGCATTGGAAGCCTGAATGCAATTGGCTCATCCAGAAGCACTTTTACAATTAGAATTTGAATCTTAGTTCTTGTTAAATAAATAATCGTTTAATGCAGGGGCTGGCAAACTTATTGGCTAATGAGCCAGATCGAACACGAGTTTTCTGAAATATGCTTTCAATTCCTGACATATTGTATAACGATAATAAAAATGCACTAGAAGTTCTTTTTTTTACATCACACTTTTTCTTTTAATTTGAATCAAACTATGCATACGCAATGTTGAATCAGTTCGATAGTGAGCAGCAAGAGTGTTGTTCGTCAAAATATGAAACCAAATCTTACCGTCCATTATTCGAGGCATCATTAATATGTGACCTCGGCAGAGCTGCTTAGTATTTTTTCAAACATAATCTGGAAATATGGGATACTGGAGACATTATTATTTTCACAACTACTTCTACAAGACAATCTATCTTAAACATATAGTTAAGTTCTGCCAATTATTGTTAACACGCGTTGATGTGTTACACGCACAGTAATTGTAACATGTGTGAAATCGATTTTGTCGATGAGCGATCTACGATCTGATACTAGATCAGAGTCATCTGTAGTTTGGGTACTTCTTCTTCTTCTTTGGCTCAACAACCGTTGTCGGTCAAGGCCTGCCTGTACCACTTGTGGGGCTTGGCTTTCAGTGACTAATTGATTTCCCCCCATAGCAGGATAGTCAATCCTACGTATGACGGCACGGTCTATTTGGGGATTCAACCCATGACGGGCATGTTGTTAAGTCGTACGAGTTGACGACCGTACTACGAGACCGGCGCTTGGGTACTACGAGTTTGGGTACTAATCTCAAGAAATAAAATAAAAATGTTATCTTTTACTAACGTTCTTGATGTGATGACTATCTTAATCCCTTTAGGCCTACCAAAGTCACTGATGAACTTGGACTCTGTGACTTGTTGGTGTACTTATCGCAGGATATTGAGTCCTGGCATCATTTTTTAATGTTAGTAAAAATAGGTCTCTATAACTTCTTGAAAGAACAACTATGAATAACTTTGATATTATAGAGACTAAACAGTAGTATCAAATCATAGTTGTTTGGCTATCATACACCATATTCCATAAATACGACTTTAGAAAAAAATTGTATTACCTTAGATCAGGGGTCTCCAAACTACGGCCCGCGAGGACTGGGTTAAGGTTAAATTAAATAGTTTTCTTTTCTAACTAATATTTTTTTTAATTCTGAAAGATAAAATCAAGATTCAATAAAAGAAAGCTGCAGAAATCTGATATATTTCACTAGTATTTACTTATTAAAACGAGATTTGAACTTCCACACATTCTAAAGGTAGCGTCAACAAGAGATTATTATTACATAATTTTATTATTTTAACATTTTTTGTTTGAATAGTTGGAATGCACTCGTCCGTAAAATGTTCTATTCTTCAATAGAAAACGTTGAACAATCGATCATCAAAAAGGATTTTTTGCACGCAAAGGATGCTAGTTCAAGAATGTTTCCCTAAAATAATAATCATCTTCCCACTGTGTACATCAGTTTCCTTGTATCTTTGCTACTTTTTGCCGCGAAGCAAGTGAAACACTCCACATCAAATCTCTTTCAATCTTGTAGAAATTGCAAAAAGGTGCGATAATAAATTCGTACATTCCAAGGTCCACTTTACGATGAACATATAATACTACCGGGGACGCTACCACACTGACAGAACAACTCTTTGCAACCCATTTGAAGCCCAGGCAATCCAAAGAATGAAACCATTAATTTTATACATTTATTTTATGTGTTTTCGCTTGCGTTATTGAGTCGGCTTGGTTCGCTTCTCCTGTGACCATAATCAGTGTACGGTTTCATCCTTTTTACTAAAACTCCCTAGGGGCAGTTGAGAAAAAGTCTTAGTTTCGGAAAGTTGAAACATATTTTGTACCACCATTCCTCTTTCAGAGCTTCATTTTAAACTGTTATTATACACACATTCAAATACATGACGCATACATTTATTTCAATATTTAAAGCATAATGTTTTTTGCGAGTTATGAACATCAGAAATTGATAATTTGTGTATAAGTACAGCAGATTCATTTAGACAATGTAGAGTAAAGTTCAACTGACATTATACATGGTCCTAGATATTAAAATATGATCATTATTTATGTAGGTTTGTTATGACAACCATTCAATGAGTATTTGCTTCGTTAAAAATAATCCCTGAGATTTCACTTATTTAAGGCTAATAATATCACTGTGTTTTGCCAATTTTTAGTCAACTTGTCAACATGTCCATAGTTTTCGATTTTTGTTATCCTATTAAATTGTTTCCTTCCTTTTAGTCGCAAATATTCTTTTACCTACCTTACGCTGCAATCAATGCAACGACATATGTACAACGTTAAACCAAGGCACCAAAGTGCGGTAAGGCGTTCACTTTGCTTCAAAGACACCCAAAGAGTGCCCATTCGAAGGAAATGACCGACCGACCTGTCTGTGTCGCCGTTTTCCTTGTCGTCACAAGTTTCTGACCGTTTGATGAATAATGGTTCACCGTGCAGATTGCGTGCAGTGGGAGACGAGATGTGCTTTCAAGGGACGAGATGGATCCTTCCCCGAGCAACAGGACACCTCGCGTATGCTGTCACTGCTGTCACTGAGCGAGAGCGGAGTACCGTAGGATGCATTCTCTCCTTTTGCTCGGTTTCTCTTTCGAGCGATGCAAAAGAAGCTGACGAAATGCAGTAAGGGTTCGGTTAAAGTGTGCAAGAAGCACAGCTATGTCGAAGTCTCAAGTTTCCCAGACGTCCGGTTTTGGGGGTTGAGTTTCTTGCCCGCTGCCCGTGGCAACTTTCAATCAAATTGAAATCAATAACAGCGAAATCACTTCCTCTCCGGCTGGCATCGTTGCACCACCCATAGCAGCATTCGTAAAAAAGTAAGTGCCCTTCTTTACTGCTTCCAGCTTCTTCCAACTTGCGCTGGAAGCCTTGACAGCAGTAGCAGCAGCAGCAGCAGCGAAAGCTGGAAGCTGTGGTGGTGGCTCCAAAACATTTGTAACGAATGTTGTTGCTTTGCCACCGATCGTAACAGGATGATATGCGAGGAACATGGCGGGTTGTTTGTTATGTTTTATGCTTCTAGTTCAGCGACTGTCACCTTGCTGCTCGCTTCCTTTATCCTCTCCTCATCACTGAACATTCAAAGAGTGCTCCTGATGTGCCATCAATCTATTTCATCGCACAAAACAAAGGTTCTTTTGTTTCCGCTCCACACAGCTCCACTGCCGGTTCGGGTGAGCAGCGGAAAGTGTGTGCCAATCCAGCGGAAACTTAAGCAGCATCAAACGTAGTGGAAGAGAACCACATGCATGCATCACAACATCAAACTTCAACAACAACAAGAACAAAAAAGACACCAACGATAGGAGTTCAAACTAAGTGGCATTTTCGCGGTCGGTTTTTATGTGCGCTTGTGATTCGCTTTTTACGATGCGCAGATCTCGTTATGAATTTTTATATTTATGGTTATTTATATAGAAACGATACATATTTCGCTGCGGAAAGTTTGCGATCTCTTGACGACTTTAACGCGTCAGTCCTTCGGCTTTGGTCAAATGAGCGAAATTCACATTCAGGTGCTTGAGCCATCTAGACTAAAGTCCCATAAAGCCACGGGAAACGGGTCGCAAAACAGTCACCAAATGATGCGCACCTCACAGTGTCAATTCAGAACGACAGGTTTCGCTCGGACGATTATGTTTGGACTTTGTTTTTTTTTGCCATTAGTTAACGATTATGGTAACTTTGTGTTGAACGTGTGTTCCACTCTTCGAAGGACATGTGGCGCCTGGAGGCGGTCAGCTGTGTGTTAATCGCTACTCATTAGGGAAATAATCTCATTTCACACAAATACGATTGGGAGGGTTTCGAGTGTTGTGTTATCAACAAACCATTTTCTAATCCTTCTTTTTGTCGCAAACGATCACGATCGCCATCTGATAGAAATCTATCGTAAACTGTCGTAACGGGTTTCGTTCGCTGGGATGTTGAAATAGGTTTAACGTTGTATAAATGTGGCCGACTGATATTCAAATCACACTTTAAAATAGTGCCTAATTAGTAAAACCAGTGCATTAAAATGCAATGAGAATGATTTTGAATGCCAACGAATTACGTAGAAAGTAGAGCCACCAACAATGATTCTCTTTAAAATAAACACTTTGGCAATGAATTAAAGTAAGAATATTATACACCACTTACAAACAGATTCTCAAAATGTGAGCGCATTTCAGAAACCTTACTCTACTTGACTTAATAAAACCCCAAATTAGGTAAGAAGGTCATATAATATATAGAAGTCATAAAGAATGCAGATACAATGATTTTAACAAAAAAATCGGTAAAGTTATAAATTTCATACATAAAAAACATGTTGCATAAATAAAAAAAAAGCTATCTAACTAAACTATCTTATCTAAACTACACATATGTTAGTAGCATTCACAATGTTAAAATGAAACCGATTAATTTTATTCTTCTATTTTTACAACCTGTTTGTAGGATATCATGTATTTTCCTTTATTGTTATTAACTCACTTGAATTGTTTTGCAAATCGATATCCAACAGAAATGATCGACTAAGACAGTGGTTTTCAATCTTTTTGTAGCTTTTCCCCAATGTAGGGTGCATGTAGGATTTCATTCCCCTCTGACAAGTTAATGAGTGGGAGAAGAGCGTGGAAGCCCATGCTTCTTCTTCTTTGGCACAACAACCGCTGTCGGTCAAGGCCTGCCTGCACCACTACTTGTAGGCTTGGCTTTCAGTGACTTTATTGATCCCCCCATAGTAGGATAGGCAGTCCTACGTATGGCGGCACGGTCCATTTGGGGCTTGAACCCATGACGGGCATGTTGTTAGGTCGCACGAGTTGACGACTGTACTACGAGACCGGGCAGCCCATGCTATTTAGCGAAATTTTGATCAAAAACTCCTCCCCCCCCCACCATAAGTTGAAATTTCCCACCCGTTGAAAACCGCTGGAATAAGCATTTGCAGCGTAGATTGTGACTTTTTCCTTTACTTATTTCTATCACATTTTTTATGCTTAGTTTATCTATTTGGCTTTTCACTTTCACTTATCTATTTTTTGGCTGGTCGAAGAGTTATGATTGCTCAATTGAAGAAAAATTAGTACATTTCCTTATCATCCTTTCATTAATTAATTTTTTCCATGTATTTCGTATTATATGTATTGTTCATTTGCACAAACCTGTCAAATGATTTCCCGTTTCTAGTCACAAAAGCCACGCCATTGGTTTTTTTATAGATATTAGTTATCAATTATCAAATAAGTATAATATATAACTAGTTTCATAGACTTCACACGACTGCTGAGACTGTTTTGTTTAATCAATTTATATAAAATTTAAATCACAGAATTACAATTTACTTTGCATAACCTTTAAGTTCACTGCACAAAACATCGCCTTCTGCTTCTCATTATCGCATCAGAAGGGTGTAAGGTTCAATGCGAAATCTAGATAATTTATTTTAGCACGGAACTACGATAAGGGCGCTAGCCAGTATCATTCATACACTCCAACACACGACAGCAAACGACAAAGAAAAAAGCTATAAACAATTTCTCACCCAGCGACAGAAGGCAACCATGAGAAATGCAGACAAGCTAATCGATTTCTAGTTAGCTGCAGCAATTGCACTTTCGATTGCTACCTAGTGTTCAATCTATTGCGCTATTTTTAGTGCTTGGTTTGCTGGTTTGAAACTGTAACGCAAAAACATTATTGCAAACGAAAGCACCCCAGCCACTGGATCACAACAAACATAGCTCGCTACTTTTGCACGGCGATCGGCGATCTTCCCATAAGCAAAGCCCCAAATATATCCTGTGGCCTGGGGCAACATCACTCGAAGTGAGATACCATGCCAAAGAACGGCCATTTGTTTATTCATTGACTGCAAATAGAACGGCGCCAGTGAAAGCAACGGCAACGGATCTGCCGCGCTCGTACCGAGTTGCGTGAATGCACTTGCACCTTACGCCCGTGCCCGTTCGGATGGAGACAGGGCAGCTGGGCCCCGGCTGACTGATCGCTCGCTCGTGAATGGTGCGTGATATTCTAATTTCTTCGCGCAACTGCAGGCATAGCAGCATGCTTGCCCGCTTGAACAGGCGGACTTTGGACGGTACGGACTGCATTTGAACTATTCTCATCGACCTGTACGGCACGTCGAATGTAACGATTCGCCCATCTGAGACGGTAGGGCAGGCGAGCTGTATGTGATAGCTTCACCATTAAGTACAATGCTATTCGAACTATTTTATCACAGTTTGGCGGTGGATGGTCGCGAGCCTGTCTGCAAGCCATTTGAACATCCGAATCCGACGCGCAGTTCCGAAAATATATTCTCACGCGTCGCCTATCGCCAACTATCGCCAACTGTCGCGACAGTTGTTAAGTAATGTTTGGCATTAGTCCCCGGCCACTCGCACAGTGACAGTACGGGGTGGCAGTGCTAGGCAGCAGCCTCTCGACCGGGCCGCCATTCACACTCCCCACCCCAATGACGAAAAAACACATCGACAGTGACAGGCGGTGGAATGTGTTCAAACTTCTGTGTGTCGTCCTTTCGGATCGCTTTCACTAGGAAACGTCGCAGACGCGAAACGCACTCGACGCACCGAAAATAGACCTCCATTGCTGATCCAGCTGCCCGTTCCCGTGTGCTGTGTGAATCTGTGCCCAAGCGACACACAACATGCCACGTCCGCGGTGCGCTTTAAGGGAAGCTCTTGGAGCACCCTGCACGACAGCCAGGGCGCAGCTGATATGGCCTCTCCCTGTGCACCAGTCACCCGTTGGCAAATTTAGTGACCGACACCTGGACGTATTTACACACGCCCTAGTCTCGCCTGTTCCTCATTTCGCATTTTGACGCCTTTTTTGTCTGTGTCATCGAGGTATCATAAAGTTGCGCGGCGCAGCGAAACAATCGTGTCACACACCTGGGTGAATAGAATCCAGCAAAGCCTGGGGTAGGGTTTGGGGTCATTAGATACCTTCTCTTCAGCGGCTGGTTCAGCTTGTGTCGTAGCAATATATTTGGAAGATAAAACTTCGTGCCTGGCTCGGTTTCCAGTTCGAGCATACGAACTTCGGGCGGCACGAAATTCGGTTCAGTTGAACTCACCCGGTGCACCGTGTACCGAGCGCGTTTTGTGTTATTATGGGGCTAGCGTTTCAGTATTCTGGGCTAGTTGCAGTTTAACATTATAATTATGCTGAATCCACGGATTACAATGTAGCTATATCAACTTTAATATTGAATAACCGATTCTATAAACTTCTACAATGGCAATCATTACCATCAACGATCATGGAAGAAAATTCTACGGATATAATGAGTGTAATAAATAAATTTGATTCTAATTTTCAGGCCAGTCTCGTGGCACAGTCTTCAACTCATACGACTTAACAACATGCTCGTAATGGGTTCAAGCCACAAATAAACCGTTCCCTCAATACGGTGGACTGACTATCCTGCTATGGGGGTATTCAATAAGTATATGAAATCCAAGCGGCACAGACCTTGTGACCAAAACGGTTGTCGTGCCATAGAAGAAGAAACAAATTCAAATTTTCACATTTTCATATGTTTCAAATTTTTAAAACACGAGATCAACATATTTTAAATGGTAAAAAAATAAAATTTAGTTGTTTTTGTAGCTAAAAAATTAAAGATAAAACTACACAAAATACATATAACAAGAAATACATACAAATGCATAACTCTAAAATAACAAATAAATAACTCTATTTTACTTAACTCCAAACCACCATTTAAATGCAAAATTCGTGAGTTTCATAATATTTTTAAGTATACAAGTATTGTATGAAAATGTATAAATCCTTATGAATAAGTAGTTTTATTATTGTCATTTTTAATCCTGTTGTATTTTTCATATTTTTAGTCTTCTTCTTTCTTTCTAATGAGTAAAACATTTTAAAGTTGAGAATTTCTACTGCACTTTAATTGAAACTTTAATGTAATTCAAATTTAAAAGTCGTTTCACATTCAGTGAGATTATCGCGCAAGTGTACTAATTCGTTGGTGGTTTCGTTTTGAATGTGTTTTGCTATCGCGCTTTGAATTTTTAAGAAATAAAAATCGCTTTTTTTAACTTTTTTTTTTAAATATGCTTCCAAGTACATCTACTTTATTAACTGCAGCAGCTATTGCGGTGCTTTTCAACCTTTTTAGTATCGCGGATCACTTGACTTTGAAAATACATTTGCCGCTGCCCACATCCATTGAAGGCATGCATTTTTTAAACTTGGTTCAATGTTTTTTTTTTATCAAAAATACGTTAATTTTCATACGTTTTAATTTTCTAGACATGAATAATGTAAATTCAATCTTAATTGTGGTAAAAAATATCGATCGATAGTAATGCGATATCGATAGTATAGTAACCAGCTTTTCTTTTTCAAAAATAAATTCTTTCGTCATGTCTGTTAACGCCACGGACTACCAGTGCACCGTGGACCACAGGTTGGAGACCACTGATCTATTAGACCAAATGAAAGCCCGATTTGTTTAGATGTCTATACCTCAGTTTAGCAACGTGCTCATGTTCTTGATTCTTCCAAAACGAATACTTAAGATTAAACAAACCTAAAATAAAACCTGTTATTTCAATTTAACAAATTTTTTGTTGCCCATTTTATGCTTGAGAATATTTTTTATTTTCCCATACAATCTTGCATTTACCAAATGACAAACGGAAATAATTGTCAAAAGCCTACGAAGCGCACGCCTTTCTAAAGCTGTATCAGCCACTTTCGATTAACACTTTGTGACGTTTACCTCATCTGATGCCCCTCACCAGCAAATTTCTTACTCTTCTTTCATTCCATGGCATGCGTTGCAAATAACACCAGCACTTTGCTATTTTCAGAGTGTAAACAGTGCAACGTCACATTATTAGCACCATGTCGTGCTGCCGTGGCTGTTCCACCTGAGGAAGTTTTAAAAAGAACTTCAAACTGATCGATCGAAATCCGTGCGATCCAGCTGTGAAAGTGTTACCAAAGCAAAACTGGTGCCTGCTATTGCGACGGCGTTCCCGTAGTGAGCGTATCACAATCGACAGCACATCGAGGCGTTAATATCATAACCTAACTTTAGATTTTCATTACCACAGGGTGTTACCCTTGTCTACATATAGCTCGAACTTACCTTTTTTTGAAAACTCTTATCCAACGACGGTAAATCGTTATTAGCGTAAAGTTTGCTACGTTTTCGCGTCCATGTGACACCGTCCAATTGTACACAAATCGTCATAGACATGATCCATCGGATCAAGAACGTTGTAGAAACGGAATGCTCGATACTCTGCTAGACATCGGACAATTGAAATGCCATTGCTGTCCGTCTGGTTGTCGTACAATTAAATTTACAGCTCTGCTGGTATCGTTTTGTATACACAGAAGAAGCACCGTGATCATCCGGTTTGACCGTATGTTTCGCTTGCTTAGCTGTCGGAAGTGGCAACCGTGTGCCACAACCGTGTGCTGTACATTTCATCGTCTGTGGACATTTACCCAGTTGCGTATCCGTGACGTAGCACTTGTGCTAATGTGATGATTCAAGATAAGTCTGGCGTGTCTGCATCTGTATTCACTTGAGGCGCAATAGCATTGCGAGAATTTGGATGTTTTATTTTTCTCGAGACACGCGTTCTTCAAATAGGTCATCGAAATAGATGTCGATTGTTTAGATGGGTAAGAAATGCGTTGGTTGTTTTTGTCCATACAAGAGACTATTTATCGTGTACATTAATTGATTTTTTTTTAATGATAAAACCTATGTTTGCTTTCCTTAACTCAGCAAGAGTTTACAAGATGGAGTGTGTTGTATTGAATGAGTGAGCTAAGAACTATAAAGAATTTGTTGGCGTGATTTTATAAACTATTTTTTGTTTATTAACTATTGTATTTTTTTAGCTGTAGAACAAATGTCATGTAAACATCAGATTTATTTCATCTGCAAAGACAGTATATCACAAACAGATAAACAAAAAACTGTATCATCGAGTCAGTGCGCTTGCTCAGGAATTTTAAATTTCGATCAGCACTCGTCATTCCGCTTCCAAAATTGATCAGTTTCCATCGAGCAGGAATTTACTCTGACAATAATCAACCAAGTGCACGAAGCACCTTGTCTGGCAGTATGTTTCTTCCGGCAAGTGTGCAGAGTCTGCCAACAGGACAAAGCAACTTTCCATCCACCTTATTGCAAACGATATTTCCTCCTTTCCCTACCTGAAGTACATCGGTAAAAACGTACCCATACTCACACACACATACACACACATATGCACAAACTGACTCCAGTTCGAAGCTCTTCCAGCCGCACGAACGATGGCTTGCGGTTGATTAGTGACGAACACAGTGCACAGCAGTGGAAATATGACAATAATATAATTTATGAAACATAATTTCGCGTCCGTCTTCGGGGCGGCGCTTCGGCCGTTTTTTTGTGAACCCCCGTACCCCAAATGCGCACTGCAACTGGACACTGACGGATGGAAGCTGCTTTGCCGGACGGCTCACCCGGGAGCCCGAATCTGTCTGATCCGGTGTTGCATCTCGAGAACTTTGTGCACGCGCTTTTATGCGGTATCTGGCCCCTTTTCCACCGTTGGCTTTCCTCTCACTGGCGCAGTTCATCTGGAATGATGCGATAAGTATGTGATAGGAACAAATATGAAATCTCACAAAACGAGGATCACCGATTGCAATGCCCAGAGCGTCCCAAAAGGTAGCCCCAAAATTTGGCATCGGGTTCCGGGCATTGCAGGACAGGCGCGGTGCAGGGAATTTTTCGCATAATAAAACCATTTATCATTTGACGAGTTTTTGATACATGCGCCTGCCTGCTCGGTTGCGAAGAATGCAGTTTTGGACTGCGCCTGGAATCGATAGCCCGCCTGATGGATGTTTCACTGGACAGGTTATGATGTCTGATGTCCTTCTGCGGCGATCGACGGACTGTGCGCTCTTGCCGGCCCCCATTCCTGCTTTCGATGCGCAGGAATATGTTTTGTCGCATTGCCAGTTATTGTTGCCATTTGTTGATAATAAATTACGCACCCCGCACTGCCTGGGTTTGCGCAGAATTGGTTCGGATTCCCACCAGGCTGGCTGGATTCGGGAGCTACCTCACCTGTTCAGTCCTAACCCTACACTGGCCGGATCGCATATAAAATGTGGCGTAACAAGTGATTGTTCAACATTGTCATCTTGTAAAACATGAAGTTGGCTTGTAAGAAACGCAGCCTTTTTTCTCCTTTGGTCTTTGGCCTACACCGCCGATGAATTTCAATCAGCATTTCTCGGCGTACGCTGTTAGAAAGTGTGCTGTTCGAGGTGGTGCATTATAGCCAGCAACACATGGCATCCGCCAGTGTCCCGATTGGCGTGTATTTTAATCCACCAACAAAAAAAGCATCGCAACATACAGAAAAGTTGTCCATTTTTTACCTACACTTAGCGTGCGGTCTATTACTGATAAGATTAGTTCACCATGTGTAGTTGCGGAGTTCCCGGTGCAGTATTCGAGAATCTTCACGAAACTTGCTCGAACCAGTTCGGACAAAAAAGGTCGGGTAACCATCCGTGTCTCGACGGGCTATTCGTAAACGTTTGACCTATGGGCCAAACATTTAACGCTACTTGTACGCACATTCGACCGTTGTGATCTTTTGACTGCAGCAAGAAAAAAAACCTGCCATCTTGTTCCGGCCTGGGGACCATTATTCTAGTACGTAATTATGACACAATCTTACGCAGCCAATGAAACCAAGAGCTGTGCTCGTGCATAAAACCCCACACTGTTTGATTAGATGATTTGGTTTTATTACGAAATCCGAACATACGACAGGTGAGACACTTCGAAGAATCGTTCGTGCTGCGTCTGTCCATTTACTGTACGTCTACATTGCCTGCCGTCTGTTTGTGCAGCTGTATCACATCCAGTGACCTAGAAATCCCAGTCTAGACTCAACACCATAGATTAGTGTACGAAATTTTTTAGACAGGTTGTTGATGTGTGCAAGTTCTTCGGCTTTGGAGAATTGGGAAATCTTTTCGCGATCGGATGCTGTGAACCAATTAATGTCGTATGCCGTATACTAAAACATCCCAGCCAAAATGTAAACGAACGGTCGACAGTTTTAAATTATAATAAAAAATTGGAAAACAAATTGGAAAACGAACATAAGCGACAATAAACTCTCGATTCGAATGACACTCGATATGGCATTCGAGTTCCCCTCGCCCCAGCGCTATCGAAACCTCCAACAAGAGTACGCGAAGCACCTCTTGTCATAACTTTATACGAAATATTTTTCCAAATTCAAACCAAACGTCTGGAGGGGAACGAAGAGCCGCCAAGGCGACGTTACTATTCGAAACCTGTCGTCGATCGACCAGTTTGCAGTTTGTAAAATATCATTAATTAATATTTTATGATATTGGACGTGGCCGCGGCGTGGCGGTGGCGATCGATGCGATCGGTGTGCTGACACGGGCTCACATTTTTCTCCCATGTTACGATGCGCTTGCCATCGCATCGGCTCGGGTATCATTATTTCACGTCTACCGTCGTCATCCGCCGTCCTCGGGCGAAGCGCCGCCATCGGAAGCTGCGGCTGTCATCGTCCCATAGTTCTCCCAAAAAATCGACGCAAACATCGTGACCAAACAGGCAGATACGAAGCGCTTGTTGTGGTTGCCGGTGCACGAGACGTAAGTTATGTGTCGTACCCGGAGGATAAAGTCTTCCGTCGTCTAAGCCAACAAACGAGTGTCCTACATGGCCTATCGTCCTAATGGTCGAACAGCTCCTGCCGTCAGTTGGAATTACAGATGCCCGAGACGGTTTCGGTGAACGATCGAATATCTATAGTAGGGCGTAGCAGATTGCATTATGAATAAATTTATCGAGCACCAACCGGCAGGACCCAACCGTCTTGATGACGGTGGCCGCCTCGTCAGCGACCACTTGAAGATGTCACAACACTTTCATGTGGCGTTGAAATACGAAGCTAAAAACGATCATGGATGGAAAGCAGGATGGGCCAGCAACTTAGAACTTAGAAATATTTGCACACTTGCACATCATATACACAAACCCGACAACGTGAAACGCCTACACGCACGTGCCCAGCTCAAGCGAATTATTGGTCGGGATTGAACTTGAAGCAACGCGCCGGATTATATTCCTCGCCCGACAAAACGCCCAGCCAGTCATGATCGATGAGCTTCAAATCGAGATCGCGCTCGAGCAATTGGCCCGCGGCCAAGGTACGCGTGACATTCTACGCGCATCCCAATACCTCCGGCCGGCTGGCCGGCCATCGTAACTGTACAGTGTGCGTTGCCGTTTGCTCAAAATGCACGTGACCTCATTTGCATCAGATCGCGACCGAACATCTTTATCGCATCGTAAATGTCAACTGATTGGGCCACACACTGGTAGCCATCGGCGGGCAATAATTATCGTTCGTGGAATCCCATTCCTAATCGCACCGTGTACCATAAATCACGGAAGGCTTCCTACCCATTCTCAACCCGGAGGACAAACAGAACCCCGCCGACAGCAAAAGATCGGCATGAGCTGATACGCAGCGGGAGAATCCGTAATCATAAGCGATCAGCGATCGGCTATCGCACGGGACGGATCGGATTTTTGGTGCGATGGGGTTTCAGATCCGGGCTGTATATTTCCATAAATTTGCATCTATTCGCACCTGATTAAGCATCGTATCGTGACGCCCCGAGCTCATATTCCGACGCTGAAGCGGAGAGCATGATCTTGTTTTGGAAGTCTCGTTCGATCCTGGACGCATGGTGCCCTCCCGTGCGGCTTGCCTTGCCGACGCTAGCTCTTATCCATCCATCAAACGATATTATGAACTCTGCGCTGCGCTGGGCTGCGAGCTCACTTTCTCGGTTGGAATGAGCGGCCAGTATTGTCGCAGGTGCCGTCGATCGTACTGTGCCCGAAACGTGATCCTAATGGGCTACTACGAAACATAACATAGCACATCTTCGTTCGATGAACTGTTGCGGGCGTTTGGTTTGACTGCATTCCTACTCGGCTGACGAGCGGGAGGAAATACAATCTTTTCCCATTTCGAGGGGGAAGCATTGTATAAGTTGTTGTGCTTTCGAACGCCCAGCTTACTGAACGCATATTTTGAAGATCATGCAGTGTGTATCATCCAGGATGTCGCCAGCTTTCGGCATGGCCATAAACATCTGGCGGGACTTAATTTTGTGAGAGTTAACACCTGGATAGAATGAGTTGGAATTTACGTTACGAAGGTCAACGTTCCAATATGTCTAGAATGATTGTGTGCTTCTTGATCGTGATGATCCATGGGTCAGTTGTTTGACAGTTTATAGCTCGTACGACGACAAACGGAGCATGGAAAACGTGTGCCCCTTTAAGCGAGTCAGAGGAATATAAAATGTGACGATCGATTATTCTAGAATATCGATGAGTGCTTTTTGTGTCTTATTTTGCACTTTCCAATGCATGCTAAAGGGCATCCGAAGAAACCAAAGAAAGATGTTGTTTAATCTGGTGAAAACTTTTTTTTCCTACCACCGCAGCCGAACTCATGCGTGAAGCGTAATGCGCACAAGCGTAAGCTTGATAACGTTTACTTAAACAACAACAGAAAAAAACTTTGCCTCATTCATCAAGATAGTAAAAATTTGTAAAAATAACCTCTTTTTACTATCACTTTCGATTACGCTGGACAGCAGCAAGTCCTACGTACTTTTCTCGACGTTATAATTATGCGTACTCCATACGTCCGACCACCCGATTTCTCAATGGAAGTGGTGGTTTGTTTTGCAAGCATCCATCCTCTGCTGCTATGCTGGTCCGGGGGGAAGCCTTATCGTTCCCACCGGGGACACGTTCGAACTCTGACCTGCGCGAGTTTATCAAGCCACTTCAGCTGGTCGGTTTTGCAGCGTCTCGATCATTCCTGGGCGTGTGGTGTACAAATGTTGAGTAATTCATGTGTGATCTTCTAGAATACCTCACCATCGCGAGATGATCGTTATCAAAGAATGAAAATAAAACCAAAAAAAATAAAGATTCCAACAACTAGACCATAGGGTCGCTTCTTGAATGTTCTTTTTGCACGGGCG
Organism: Anopheles melas; assembly: GCA_000473525.2. Classification (NCBI taxonomy): domain Eukaryota; kingdom Metazoa; phylum Arthropoda; class Insecta; order Diptera; family Culicidae; genus Anopheles; species Anopheles melas. The sequence goes on along the minus strand of AXCO02003920.1, from coordinate 1,988 downwards.
ATCCGATCGAATTGGTGATGGTACTGATAGAAACGGCACTAATCATTGCGTACGATGCAGATGACAAAAAAATCTGCATTTCCCAATCCATGACCATGGTGATAAGCCACAACATATGCATCATCGGTGGTCGATTTAACTGATGTTGTTTTCGCCAGCCGGAACACAAAGAGGTGATTGTACGCGAGCTGTTGTGTTTCTTCGCTTAACCCTCAAGATGTGAGAAGAAGGCCGCCGGTACCGCAATCAGATTGTTATCAAAATATTTCATCCTTGCTGTTAGAATTGTCCCACATCGGTGACATTTGCGTGTTATTTTATACAGCGCTGGGTACGACTTGATCGATCGATTTATGTGCACATGTGCTGCAAAGAGTTGTTGAAAGTCCCTGCTCCCTGGTCTGTACCTCGGCTGATGATACCACCCAAGGTGAAAGCTTAAAGTGTGGCCCCGAGCGAGTAGGACTATCGGTGAAAAATCGCTCAGACATGTGTTACCTGCAATTGCAGCTCATTATCGACCAATCACTTTATTTATAGCATGCCTTTTTCGCTTCTGACCGGTGGCCTGTTCCACGACCACGCTGCGTTCACAGATTGAATCTAAAAATATATGCATTCCTTATTAGTTGGACCCGCTGCTAGCGGTGGTTGAGCAGATGATGGCACCGTCTGGTTTTAACATCGTACTTCCTTCCTGAATTCGATCTTCCGTGTGCGGATGATGGCATGAAGGAAGGCTTCTCATCGTCGTTTACAGTCAAATAATCAACCCTGCCTCGACAGTAAAATAGACTCACCACGGTTACGCTCAGCGCACAAGATAGCGAGTGGCGTCGAAACTGTCACAACTAATTACAGATGGTCGCCGATCGATGGTGTTTAGTTTAGGGAAGGTAGGGTAGGTTACGGTTACTTGAACGGCATCACGTTGATGAACTTCATTTCTTCCAACAGGATGCCGTGGCGTCTAAAGCAAACCCAAACCGTATGGTTAGAAGGGCAGGCGAAAGAAAACTCACATCGCACCGCACCGCACCCAAAGTGTCGCGGGACACGATCGTAATTGATTTGATCGGAGTCATTAATTATGGTCAACTACTGCGGCCAGTTACACGGCGTTGGCGTCACGCCCGGCGACGTACTAGCTAGTTTGCATCGAACACCGAGGAGAGTACGTCGCTGCGTTACGTTTCAGATGACGGCTGGACGACGAGATCGCGCGACGTCCGACATTTGGCAGCCGTGCGGCTCCAGTCCTAACCGAGTGAAATGACACTACGACACATCGGATTAGCTGGAACCAGCCGGATGCTGCCGGCTGCGTAAGGTGTGCAAGCGCAGACAGAGGTGCAGCAGTAACAATTAACGACGCTGTTCAGGTATTTCGTGGTCGAGACCGAGGCTGAGCAATGTGAGTGATTGAATAGAGCACTGTCGCCGTTAAGAAATTGAGTAGTCGATTAGTAATAACTGTCAATTATACCATTTCTCCAACAGAGCTTATGTGATCAATAGAAGTGTGTTATATTTTATTGAATTGTAATCAAAATCTTGGATAAACAAAATAAGGACGAAGTTACAGGACAAACGTTTGTTGGACAGTTTTTGGAACACAATAAGCGAAAACTTGCTTATTTATATAAGAAATACTTTTAAATGTTTTATTGTCCTTTTCTTAGTACACATTGAGAGCCCCGAACAACGTAGAATCGCATGATGATGGTCACACATTACATCACATTTGTTGAATTAAATGAACTACATTGTGTGGGGTGTAGTTGATAACCTCTAGATTATTAGCTATTGGAATCTGGTTCTTCTACTTAAAACCCTTCTTACGTATAAGCGTATGGATCGTAACCGGAAGATTCTCCAAGCGTCCAAGCGTACAGTATCGGACAGAAAGATAGGACCCTTTTTTTTTCAACGCACCGTGCACTTGTTTTGCCACGTTACTTGTGTTTGTGTGTGTATGTGTGTGTGTG
>KI920319.1:24981-39722 GCA_000473525.2 Anopheles melas | reverse complement strand
GCTGCACAGCCCCAAAATAAGAAAGTAAGCTGCAGCAGAAAGGCGGTATTTATTATTTCCACTGGAGAGTGAAGAGCACTGAAAAGTGAAAACCATTGCAACTGAAGATGCACCCGACAGCGATCTGTGTGGACAGCGATTGATCGCGAGCTAGTCGTTACTTTTTTTTGATGGAAAGCAATTCATTTATAGGTAACGTCGTTTCAAGGCTTCCACCAACACTCTAGAGAAAAAGCTTCCAAAGCAACAAAATAAATAATAAAATCAACCATCATCAACCTCCTTGGCGTACCTGACAACTTCATCTGGCCAGAGCGTGTGAAAATGGGCAACTAATCGGCCCGCCGACTAGAAACAAGACCAACAAGAGAAACCAGAAAGTGCCATCATCGATCCTCCTTGCCTTTGATCGATGACCCTTTGTGCAGAGAAAAGGGGCAGGGGTTTCTCTTTCACATCAACATTTTTTTTAGCATTGCTTTCCCTCTCTCTATTCCTCTCGCCCAGCAGCTGCTCTCTCTCTGTCTGAGGCCAATTAATTTGATCACTTTCACGCGTACTCGCGGGGCGCGTTCGGTTGAAACGCGCCGCAGTTATGCAAGCAGGGGGGGGGGGGGGACAAACCTGTCCGTCAGTTAAGTAATAGTGTCGATGATGATAGTTTAAAGTATCTAACACAAGTACTTTTTAAAGTGTATGCAAATTTGACATGATTTTTCTTTTGATAGAAAGGGAAGGGACACCGATCGTGGTTCAAGATTTCCAGAAGCATTTGTTACGAATCAAAACCTCCAAACAAGCATTCATAGTAGTGGTGGGAGCTCGGAATCGGACCTACCCGATTCCGATTCCGTGTTCGGAATCAATTCCAGAGCCGATTCTGATGCTGGAATCGATTCCGGATCCGATTCCGGAGTCGATTCCGGATCTGATTCCGGAGTCGATTCCGGAGCCGATTTCGGAGTTGGTTCCGGAGTCAATTCAGGAGTTGGTTCCGAAGTCGATTCCGGAGTTGAATCCGGGATCGACTCCGGAATCAGAATCATTTCCGGAACCGGAATCGACCTGGGAATCGCAATTTGCTCCGGTAACGGAATAAGGCTTGACTCCAAAAATGGAGTTAGCTGCAAAATGAGAATTAGTTTTTCAAATTAAAATAAGAAGTGTGGGAAGCGAAATAAGTTCGGAATTCTCCATGTGAACAGATCATTTACAGGTAAAAATTGATTCTTTACCGCTATCAACACGTAGCAGTTTGGGTCCAACGCCTATTCCTATGAAGATGCCAAAACCGACTCCGTTTCGAAGCCGATTTTGATTCTGGAACCAATTCCGGAACCGATTCCGATTCCGGAGCCAATTCTGATTCCGAAACCAATTCCGGAGCCGTTTCCGGAAACAATTCCAGAACCGATTCCGGAATCCATTCCAGAAACTGATTCCGGACCTACTATCCGGAATCGATTACAGAAAACTTCGGAGCTAGCCGGAATCGATTCCGACGAAATCTTCATTTTTCCCATCACTAATTCATAACCAGTCGTCACTAGGAATTTACATTATGCAATATCCTTCCCTTTTCGTAATTTGGAATAACACTGAATCGGAATCGATGTTATGCCACAACGCATGATCGACACATCGACACACATGTCACTTGTTCAAAAGGGAGAGCTCATAGTTTCCTCAATTTTTAGCTTTGAGTTGGCAAACGTTTGTGTGTGTTTGGAGTATCCCAAAACAATACACAACATGCTTAACATGCATTTATTTTCCCCATTGTACACCGCCAGCAAAACCACTTAATAACATGTGATCAACACGGGGAACGGAAGAGCCCCATTATGTTGGCATTGGCTGGGCGCGCGTCAAGTGGGAAAAGAGATGAATGGTTGTCATTATTTTTGGTTGTATTTCTTTCGGTTCGATTTTCACACTGCATTGTGTGTGCAGCATTTGAGGGACAGAAGAGATGAAACCATCAATTATGGATGAAAAATTGTTCACTTCCATGTGCGGCATCATGCGTACCGCGAACCTGTGACTCCTGCTGTGGTGTGCTGGGGGATGTCAATCATCATCGACCGAAAGGAACCAACAATCAAAGTTCTTCGACTTTCTCTGAATGAATGCTCCAGGAGAGAGCGAAAAAAAGACGGTTTTTTGATGGGCTGTGCTGGAGAGTTGGGTGAAAAGAAAAAAAACCACACCTCCTCCTCCAACGGCTTACAAGATGGTTCTTCAAGGCGAGATCGTTTGTACGCTGACATCACGAGGGTAATTGGATACTTTACGAATGCTTTTTGGAAGGAAACGACAAAAGAAAGGGTCGTCTGCTCACTCCTTGATGTAAGTTGGAAGATGAAACGCTTGGTTCCCCTCCCAGTCGTATCCCCTCCGGATGAACTATTCCACTGCATTCCAGTGATTGCAGTTTGAAAAATGATTGTAAATTCATCTTCATTCAAAGTACCGGAAAAGCGGAAAAACTATGGAAACATCATCCGTAAAGTTGGAGTTTGGCTCCGCTACAACGAGATACGGATTGAGTTCCCCCCAAACTTATGAGATCTGGGAACAAGATCTTGAATTAGCTACACGTTGTCAGAACCCATTCCAACCATATGACGTACAGTGTCTTCAGTATTGCATGAATCCGAAGAGAAACTTCGTACAAGAAAATACAACCAAACTTCTAGCCTTTGTTCTCATCACAGAGACGACAATTTTGAGCTAAAAAGTTACACCATCCCAAACGAATGCTCGTGAACGAACTTTGGCTGATACGAAGGCGAGAGAGAAAACTCCGCCAGAACTTGATCGTGGATATGGTTTCAAATTTCATTAACAACCATTTTTCATGCGCACGTAAATAATAGCGATTATCGTGTACTGCTGCTGCTGCTGCTGCTGCTGCTACCAACTTCCAATGTAGTGTGTAACATACAATGTAACATTTTCCAGATGATGCTTACACATGAAAGCGGAGCATTGGAATTTTCGATTCCAGCTTTAGTTTACTTCGCCCGGTGCTTTTTCCGTCACTTGACACCGAAGCAGCGGCACGATTCCACATTCCACAACCTGGCTGCTCTCAATATTGATTGGTTTCTGCTTATCAAAAGAAGCGATTCTGGGGCTTGCCCCTACGGTTTTCGATCTCAAATTAAGGGAGACAGGCCGAAAAACATTTTCAAACCCAGCAGCTACACTCACAGGTCTCTAAATAGGGGGACGACGACGACGACGACGACGACGACGACGCCTACGCAAAACTGACAGCGCCACGCCACGAGCACAACATTTCCATTATGCGGGAGAGGCATACAAATGCGCCCTCTGTTTTTGTTGCTGAGTGGGAGAAACCTGGCAGGGTCCAATATCAACAAGCTTTTGGACGGAAACCATTACAATGTCCGTTTCAGTTTCGAGTCAGGCTTCCACGAAATCGTTTGACTCCTCTTCAAACGGTCCTCCCTCCCACTTGGAGGGTGGTGGTGACTTTTCACGGCACAATAACCGTTTCCAGATGGGGCGGCGACAACAACACCACGCAGGAGCAGAAAGCCACAAATGAATACGAAATAAGGATCGTTTTGCGTTTTGTGATGGTGGTGGTGGAGGAAAAATAAAAACTTCCCCCCACTGAAAAACTAAAATGCCTAATTCCACAAGCATTAAAGGATCGGTCCCTGTGTGTTTAGGGAGGGAATGCTTAGAAACAACAGTTGGTCGGGGTATAGCAAACCCACCGCAAATGAAACAGCCGTTGAGTGTGTAGGGGCTGGCTCTGTTGCTGTAAAGAAGATGTGAAATGTCTCACTTTTCTTCACTCCTGTTTGAAATGATCCTGACGAAAACCATTTCCCTGCGTGAAGCAGCACCAGCAGCAAGCAAAGGCGATTGAGTGAGTTCGGATGGAGGAAAAACAGCTGCTAGAGCAAGCCTGCAATGCATCACCACCACCGCCCAACACTACTGTTGTGGATCGTCGTGTTTGTTTTGCTTCTCCCTTTTCCGATGCACTCGACACACAGCCATCAAAACGCCATTGCAACGCACACTTGGATTTGGACATTTTTCTAAACGCATATTCAGCATGCGTTCAGAAATCGTCAAAATAGAACGAATTGGAATTCCAACATCGAAGCAGACATGGGGGAAGAGGCTTCTCCCAGTGCTGCTGCTGCTGCTGGTGGTGGTGAAATACGATCGCTGTTTGGTGTGAAAACAATAACATCATTCCAATTTCCACAGGAAGCCCATGTCAGTGGCTGCATTTTTTCTTCTTCTCCAGACACGTAAGAGCGAGCGAACGGCGTTCGTGCAAAGGAAAATATGGTGATTTTTCCGTTTTTCCCGGCTTTTTTTTACCAGAACGAACGAGATCAGCAGCAGCACACAGTAGTGAGTAAGATAAAACATATTTCGTTTAACGTTGTTTTTTTTTTGCCTTCTTGCAGCAAAACACATCTTTTGTGTTCTCGTGTATAGATCGTGAAGAAAGGAAAAATTAAGCAGAGACCAAAAATAGAACACAGTCATGATGTCCCTGCGTCCCAAGTTCTCCATTTCAAACAGGCAACCACCAGCAAAGTGCTTTTCTCGCATTATTTATCATTCCTGATTTGCTTATATACGGACACCGAAGCACCGAAGGAAGAGAAACACATTTCGTCCCGTCTTTATCCTCTGTGTGCTGCTGCTACTATCGGTGGTATCGCGTCTTGCAGCATCCCGTATCGAACATTCTTCCGATCGAACGTCGCTTCCAATAGTTATCGCGCATCCTAATGACGCACTTGGATGGGATGACGCGAAGGACAAACTGTTTTGCTTCTGCCGTCAATAAGGATATAAGGCAAGTCATTTATCAGCGTCCATTACGACGACCTACAACAGCAAGGCGTTTGGTGCTCATTTTCACTTGTATTGTTGTATTAATGAAATGGGATTTTTATTGAAACCTGACAGACGTTGTCCTTGAGTAATAGATACGGTGGAGGCGGCGAGAAGGACAACGTCTATCGATCAGGCGGAGCTGCTGGGGCTTTCTCGGCAAAAAAGTACACAGCGACAAAGCGTTCTCACAGTAAAGCCCCAGATGCTACTCTCTATCTACACAGCGCCTCGCGTAGTTATCCTCCACGGACAATAAATTGTTTCAATTTTTCTTGCCAAAACTTGCGTTTGACATGTTTGTTCGCTGTTTTGGAGAGAATGTGCAGAGTCCATTTTTTATCATAATCCAGGATCTAAAAATATCAAAAAAGCATTTTAAAAAACGTCCTCCTAATGAAACAGGGATATTTTCGAACGGAAACAACAGCAGACAGCAATTTGAAAAACATAATTTTTTACCACAGTCCACTGGCGATGAAGCAAATTGGGTTTCGTGCTGTTGTTTTGCTTGGTGTGTGTGTGTGTGTTTTTTTTTTTTTGCTGAAATGCGTTTTCTTAGAAATTGTGATTTTGGAATTGATTGCTTTTGATTATTTTTTCTGCTTCTCTCTCTCTCTCTCCCTTCCCAAATAGTCATTTTCAAGCAGCGTGGGCATCAAGTCCGGTGAAAGAAAGAAGAACCAAATCCCGTTGGGAAAGACCCATGTTTTTGTACCAAAAACCAATGAGATTCCATCCCAATGAGAGTTTTGTTGTACGAAAGCAAAATCAAATTCCAACACTTTACAAGTGTTTGCCATCAGTCTTGACTACCCCCCTTTTTTTAATGGCCATTCTAAGATGGGAATCAATCGCAAAACAAAGCCACAAACTGTGTTCTCGTGGTCGTGTGTTTATGTGTGCAGTGAAAAACCACTTCCCAATATAAAGTGTGCAAAGTGGAGATGAATTGCCAAGACTTGATCCAATCTCTGCACATTAATGGACTCCTCTTTGCACCCTCTCCCTCTCTCCCTTTTTCTCTCTCTTAGGACGTGAAGGTATCAATCTAGTCGAAAAACCACATTAGAAACACATCCTACAGGCATCTGTTCCAGCAGCAGCCTCCGATGGTAAAATCTCTTCCGGAAAAAAAACGGGGGGGAGGAAAAATCTAACCTACATCCATCCGACACGCTCCGTAACCGCACACCAGGGAGTAGAGAGACATGGCTTTCCAAAAAATCAACATGCCAAAAAAAAAAGCACCCATCCTAACCTACTACAAGGACGTGGTGGTGTTTGGGGCCTAGCATTCTAGCACACACCACACCACACCACACCTCGAGGGATGTTGTTGATGATGCCATTCTACGAAACGATAGGTTTACTTTCGCCTGCACACACTCACGTCCGATCCGCACATGTGTGTAGAGACAAAAACCGCTGACTAATAGCGGTACGATTACACAACCCCTGGTTCACTGGGATCGAACACAGACTCCAACCGCCCGGAAGAGCCGCGGCGAGCGAAAGAACCGAAGGACATCGGGGCGCTTCACGGGGTTCCGGGGATCCTACTCAAGCCCGGTCCGGGGATGGGCGCGGGCATGCGCGTAGACGAACGGGCGGTGGCATAGACATCGCATTCCGTAGTACCTTCTGCCGAATGGTGCGTGTGTATGGTGCGCGCCTCTGTGCCCGGGACAGAGTGAAGAACGGAACGTTCCGTGCAGGCAGCAAAAAAGGGACAAAGGGAATTAGAACATGACACCGCAGACACGCCGAGATTACGCGTGACCCAGTTTCGCTTGCATTTGGAGGAAGATGAGGGGCCATCATGGGAGAGGCCTACTCTCTACCCTACTACACTTTCAACCAGTTTCAGTTCGCAAGGAAATGCAGGGTTTTTTCGGGCACCACACAGACAGCGTGTCGTCCTGGGTAAGCGTTTGGAGCATTTCTTCGCCTTTTGCTACGCCTTACTGGGTCACAGAGGGTTCGCCAAGAGGCAGCAGCAACACCAAAAAAAGAGGCGGAAAAGCTCCAAGATTTATAACCCCCCCCCCCCCCCTCTCTCTCGAAAAAGGAAACACATACCCCGCACCGCGTTAGGGCACGATCCGCCGCCGCCAGCCAGTCTCAAGATCCAAGGGTGAGCAGATGACGCAGATGATGAGCAAAAGATGTTACAGAATTTATGGCTTTATCGGAAAAAATAACCGAAACCCCCGAAACCTTTCGAACCTCTCTCTCTCTCTCTCTCTCTCTCCCTCTCTCGTTCTGGGAGCAAGTACAAAACCACCAAAAATAACATGAAGCATGAAGTTACTTCTGGCAACTCTTTCTTCCAAAACACGCTGGTGTTCCGGGTTTCCGGGCACGTCGATTAAAAGTTTCCCGGCCGTTACTGTCCAACCAATCCCTTTTCTCGGTTCCCTTTCGCACGTACAAACGGCTTTCAGCGAACTTTTGTACGAGGAATTGTACCTTCCGTAACAGCAGTAAGTGCGCTCGTAACACTGTTAAGAAAACCACATTTCACGCAAAATGTTCCACGGACGGAATGGTTAGGGGGTTGTGGATTGTTAGTGCCCTTTTTGCTACTGCCACACCGATAAGTTCATCCCTATCTTTCCAGCAAAACGAAGCTGCCATAAACCATGCCCTGCCTGCCTGCACTCCATTCAAACCCGAACAACAGGGCAGGATCCGCTCAGGATAAAGGTTAGTATGATGCAAAGAGTACACACACTCCGAGGGTCAGTGAGGGCAGTAGTGCGGGGAGTTGGCCTCGCGGCTGGAAGTTGTTATTGTTGAAGTGGTTCATTCGTTGTTTCGTCCTGGAGTAATATGCTCTCGCATCCCCTCGTTACGCCCCGAAGAGCTTTGGGTAAAGCATCGATTTTATGAAGACGTTTCGTGTTGTGTTGTTGGTTGATGAAAGTTGTAAACTTCCTAAGCAAGGGTAAGCGGTAACCCGTTCAAGCGCGAATGATATTCAATTATTCAACGTTCCCTTCCTTACAATCGGACTGATTGATTTGGAAAGAGACAATCTGAGTCAGCAGCACACGATGATGGTACGCGCTTTTCCAAGACGTAATTCTACGCCTCATTATCAACTCGTCACCGCTTCCCCGGGTGCCTGCCTACCTGCTCACTGCTGATTGCCGGCAATCAATCTGTGCCAATGCTATTAAGGGATAATTTCCCAGCCCAAGCAATCGCCCAGTTGCCCAGTTGGAGCAATCGGCTCAGCGTTAATCGCATTTCCAAGCGATCACACTCACATCTGCGAGGAACAACGAATGGTTTTCTTAATCAAATGCAACAAACATCGACTCCCAACAAGGACGGGAAGTTGTTAGTCATCCCATATGTGCATCATGTATGTCGCCGTCTGTATCGTGGAGAATAAATTCCTTCAATGGAAAAATGCTCTGTAAGCATACACACACACACACACACACACACGCGTGCCAACAAATCAAAGCAAAGCCCGCTTTATCTAGCCTCCAATAGGACAGCCTCACGACATGAACATGGCCATTGGATGGGGAAGAAAACGTGTGTTGCAAAATAAAAGAAAGCTTTTCACTGGCACAACAACAATATTCTTCTCGACGGAACGCGCGGAAGCACATCCATTTAAATATTCATATCCTCGTTAACGAGAGCCTGGCGCCGCCGCCGCCAACGACGGTGTCAACGGTGACTATACAAGAGCACCGTTGCAAACGTTGGTGGGGGAAGTGGATTATGAAGTTTTGTGATTGATTGCTTTCATGTTTTTTGGCGTGCCGTGTGGCATTTTTACAAGCAAATGGTTCAACCCCGGATGTGAGTGATGGGAAAACACGTGTTTTGAATGCAAAAAATAAGAGCAGCCGTGTGTGGGGGGGGAAGGGCCATGAAATTAGTTACTAGAAGTTTGACGATGGAGAGCTTTTGGATGCAGCGAAAGCACACACTGCTATCGTATCTATTGGGTTTTAGAATTGGCGACCTTTTGACCTAAAAATACGCAGTACGCCAGTACAATATGGTGGCTTTAAATTGTATCTTAAAACATCTATTTTCCACCACAAACGACCATAAAAGCCATTCCCTTCCATTCAACTCGAGAGTGCAAAAGTGAAGAGTCGCTGCCTGCTTGTTCATATAAATCGTAAACTTGGAAAAAGCTTAACGTCGCCAACGATCCCGCTGAGGTGTAACGCATTGCGCCGATGGAATCATGGTGTTGTCATCAAGTGAACACACTTTAGCGTAGCCGCTGCACCCCCTTTCACCAGAAAGCACCGGATATAAAGCGCAGAAAGCTTCCCGTCGCAGCAACTTTGCCAACCTCTTGATGTGTATTTTATCGTCAGTTTTTTTTCTGTGTTTTGCAACCATGTTCAACAACCTCTTGCCCATATCCCGCCACAACTGCAGCAGCAGCAGCAGCTTTCATTGTTTCATCGTGAGTGGGTTTCGGGAAAGGTTAATCCATCACCATCGAAAACACAGGAACTTATGGGTGGAAACGACACACTCTCCCTTCCTCCCGCGAGAACACGAAACACAGGTGGCGATGGTTAAGCTCGCTAAGAAAGGGGGGGGGGGGTGGTTTAAGACATTGCCTGACATCCGCGTGCATGGTGGGAATGTCGAACGCTCACAGCCGGGAGTGGTCCTTCGGTTGGAAAGTTTTCGACGGAACTGCACACTCCCTCCCACTTCCTCTGGTCGAGGGTTCAAGAGGGCAAAAGGCTTTTCTCTACAGCGTTGTTTAGTGCTTTGTGCGCCGGTTCGGTTAAAGTGCAGCCACCATTCAATGCCCGTTTTGCTGCAAACGTTCACCGCTGACCCGGGAAAGCATCCGTGCAAGAAGTCGTCGCCAATGCCAATCTCCGCGGGCAAATGGGGGGGGGGGGATAAACTTCCAGGCGGGGAAGGAAACGTTTCATACAGATCTAATATTTACGATCATTTCGCAGTCGTCGGTTTTCCGTGCTAGTGCAATTTCCAGTGAAACCGTTGCGCCCAACCCATGCGCGTTTGATGTTAAGTTTTCATTTTGCTCCCATCATCATCATCATCATCCTTTGCGCTTAATCCAGGAAATTATCTTCCGCCCTAATCTTGGCCGGTCGGGCGGGGGCGAGCAAGCGATGCGGATGGGTTGTGTCCTCGATTTCAATTTATCTACCTCGTTTTCCCGTGTACGGTGGACTAGTCCGCCCTACCCTGCGATTAGAATTCGATATGCTGCGTCCAGCTACGGCTTCTTGAAAGACAAGAGCAAGGATGTTTAGATTGGACTTCCAACTCCGCAACTCCGTCACAAGGGAACGGGAACGTAATTGACCAACATAGGAGCGGGTGGAAAACCGTCAAGCGTACAAATCCGATGACTCATCCTTACACACAAACTCCCCGGCGACGGATGTGAATGGAACGTGCGAGAGATTCGAGTTTGCACACTGGTGCCATTTCATCCCCCCCTGGTACACCCCCCGCTCCGTAAAGTGCCTCTCGAGCATGGTGAAGCAAAACACAAACACAACAGATTGTGCAGCACATGCAGCTTGACAACGGAAAGAATTATGCGCTCAAACCATGCGAAAAAGGGCCAACAACAAACCAACCGACCGACCGACCGACCGACCGACCCCGGTTGTGTGCTAAACATCGATCGGAATTTTGCGTCCCCTCTATCTTACACGCTCGCGCGCTGTCCCTGCTTTAGTACAGCAAGGAAAAGCGATTACAAAGCAGTTGTTGAAGAAATCGCTGCACAGGAAGAGGGAAGATTCAATTCTTCCCCCTTGGCTTGCGTTCGATACTACGTAGTAAGGAAGCCGGCACATCTATTGACAGGTTGCGCTCTGCTCGGAGCGATGGCGAAAGCGAAATCTCAACCCGGGCGAAATCCAAGGGGGAAACATTTTAGAAAGAACAAAACAACAAATAGCAGTAAGAAATGAATTCACAATCATAACACCATTACCCGCTAACGAAGCGTTTGGAATTTTTGGAAACAAATTGTGCCAACTGGGTCATAAACTGTAACACGGGTTGTGTTGTTGTGTACTGTTGTGCACATCATGGGGACGCAAAACCGCACTGATTGCCACAGGGTGGCAGGATGTTGTTTCGAATTAAAGTACACAAATATCAACAATCAACATGCGGCTCGTACCGTACACCTCAACAGTGAAAGAGGAAGAAGAAGAAGAAGAAGAAAGTCAGAGTTCTCATCAACAGCACCATTGATTCGATTCCCCAAACGGGATGCCACGCTGTATAAGAACCGTGCCAAACCGCATGGATCTATTGCTTTGCTGTTTGTGTGTGTGTGTGTGTGTTTCTAAATTTCGTTTCCATTCGCCAAAACCACAAAACCTCGTCGTCCTCGACACAGATGTTGCTGCTGCATCTCAAAAGTGACATGCCAGTAACGATGATTTTGAGCTGTGCAAACTCATCCTATGCTCTAGATACCTTGGGCAAACGGGAGCCACAATAAATCATTGACCGAACGAACCGGTTGGTGGTGGTGGAGGGCCATAATACTAGAAGAATGTGGCCGCACTGAATGATCTGAACGAATCACAGTGCGTCAACGACGGGAGGGTACGATGATTCTGCTAACTAATAACGGATGCTCTGTGCTGTTTGGCATTATTCGGTGGTATGGTCAGACCCAGAAGAATGCATATTCATCCTCAACGGTTCTTCATGCTTACTGTTTTCTGTTTGCATAAGATATTCCGCAAGCATTGCGACTTCGTCTTTAGTGCATCGAAGCGCAGACAAAGACTAGGAAGATAGTTTTAATCTTATACGGCGTACTACGCTACTCAGCGATTTTTTCATCCAGAATCACTTCACCCGAGAGGATACATCGAGCATGGCGGATGAAGAGCATGTCTTTTGCTGCTGACAACTTTCAAACTCTTGACGACAGCATCATTCCCTTCAGGGAAGTATCCATTCCATTCACCAATTGAGCAACCTGCTTGCCGCCCCTTTGTTTATGAAGCTCTGTTTCTCCTTTTCCTTTTGCACAAAACGTCGTCGAGAAAGATGCGCGGTAAACATTCGCGGTTGTATACAGTCTCACACACGCTTCTCCCGATGATGAATCCGGATTCTTACCTACAAAGAAACCAAAACACAGAAGAAACGGGTTAAAATTAGTTACATCCATTATAAACAACGCACCATACATCTTCATTATGTGGTTTTGGGTTGTGAATTCTTCCAAGCTGAGAGTTTGGCCAGGAGGGGAGGGACACGATATGAACGGTACACGGGGGGTGGTTCGAGGTTTAATTCACAACGCAAAGCGAATACCCCAGAGCGTACGATTCGAATGTGAAATGTGCTTATGCGAAGGGTCTTAATGCTCGATCCACGATCTTGCTGCTGCTGCTTCCCCTACGCAACACTATGCAAGCAATGCCCCCCTCGAATGGAAGTATCGGTTGTGGTTCACTGCTTGTGCCTGATTATGATGCTGCTGTGGCTACTCGCGGGCAAAGGAGGTCATCGTACACAACACACACGCATATTCTGAGCTTTGACGGAATGGCGAGCAAATGCGAGGCTAACTGACCCCTCTGGCTCCAACAATCTTCCCCTCCAAAGTCATTGCAAATCGCCCGGCACGATCGCAATGCGTGGTACTGCAACTAATGCACTCCTCCTCCTCCTCCTCCTCCTCCGTAGTGAATGTTACGCACCGTACCACGCAGCCGAGCTGTGCGAGACTTTGAGAAATTGAATAAACATATCTCGTGGGACGACACTTCTTCAAGAGCACGAGTGGGGGGGGGGGGGGGGGGGGGGGTCCGACGCAGCGAACGAATGAAGCATAACGAGAATCATATGCTTACACACATGAATGTCCGCTCGCTTGTGCACGGTTGGCTAACGAGATGAAGAAGGTTTTATAAATTGCCTCAGTGCAGCACCGTGGAATGAAGTGTTGAAACATGACGGAGTATTGCACGGCATTAGCATACGACGACACACAACCACGCTCTCTCTCTCTCTCTCTCTCTCTCTAACGCAATCTTCGATGAAATGTCTAAAGTCCGAACCATCCCGTGCAGTGTTCAAGAGCCCTTTTACATGCTGCCCACGACGAGCGTTCCAGTAAATACAATCTTCCACCGACATTCAGCAGCATTCTTTCGCGCTGGACAATTGTCTCACCCATTGGCCGGAGCGCAGGCCCAGGTTCTGAAGGCATTGTAACAATGGGTGACGAAACTGTTAGATGCTACTGTGCTGCCCGTGTGCCCGGTCCCACACTCCCGGATTCGCACCCCGACCGACTAGCTGACCCACACTCAGTGCTCTCTGGGCCCCTTTTACAAAGTCGTTGAACTGTTAATGGCTACACTTTATTGCTCAAGAGCAAACTCTCGGTCGCGGTCGTGGTGCCTTCATCATTGCGAAAAGGCGATTTATGGTTTCTCTGGTCGCTTGTTTTGGGTGGACAATTTACGACATTCGCGGCAAAGGGCTTCCGTCCAGCTACATCCTCCCCCAGCTGGACTGGAGTAAAAAGGAAGCGATTCAGAATTGGATGGTTCGGCTCGTTAACGTACTTTATTGTGCCCTGGATGTCTCATCGCACAATCGATGCCACTTCTGGTATATTGGGCATGTCCGTTTAGTCGCGTTTAGCTTCGATCGGGGTTCAGTTTATTAGCCAACAACGGTCAACATTCATTCAACATTCCCGACGTGTTTTTTTTTTTAAATGTTGTCCGCAGTGTGTCTCTAATAATCCTACAAAAGCCCTATCAAACAGCCATCCAGCGTCTAATAAAAGTAAAAACAAAGAACCAAACAATCTCATCCAGAAGAGCTCGGGTTTTATTGCACCCGGAATTACGATGATTGTGTGTCTACCATAATTCCTTCTTAACAACGACCACATTCCGCAGCAACTTGGAATGTCGGATGTCGGAATGTCACAATTCTCGCTTAGCAAATGAAGCCATCGCACGCGCGATTGTCTATAAATCAAATGTCCCCTCCTAAGGTCGAACCGTGTCTAAGACCGGGCGAAGACATGATTACATTTTCAGTGGAATTAATGAGGTGTCCATTTGAGCATCACTTCCACCTTACCTAACAGCCGCGGGGCCGCGTATTTGTATCGCGATTTTTCCTTCTCAATTTCCTACTGCAAACGCGGTGCGCATATTATTAGAATGCACTTTGGTGTTCCGATTGCTGATTGCACCGAGTGATTGCAACCGTAAAATGATGCGTAGCGTCCAGTGTGACTGACTGACGTCCCTGAAGTGTGAAGCGCACACGCAGTGAACAGAACGGTAGCGTTATCTTTTCCCGCCCTACGCATCGCTGACTTTGCACAAGGATATCGGTCATAGAACGTTGCCCTCTCGCATGGTTCTACATGCCCGCGACACGGCCACACGGCTTGTGTTTTGAGAGCGTATGTCTAACAACACCGAAACCATCCTTGACCACTTCCGGTTGATCGGCTATCGAGAGATCATGATTTGTGTTCGCCAGTGTCTCATGCAGAGTGTATAGGACGCATCTGGCAATCTGCGCCGTCTGGACCGTGTGGTGCTTAGTACGACGATGTTCACATATTCAGCGACGCCACAACCCAACGACCTTGGCAGGTGCGCTTTAGCGCTTTTAAGCAAAGGCCTGCATGTAGCGCCAACCACAAACAATAGCATTACCATCACCACCAGCCGACCGTGCAACTTGGTGGCCACAAGACAGAAGACGAACATTACGCTAATAGGCTCACCACTTAGACACCATTTGAACGTGTGCCGTGGGTCGCCGTAAGTGAGGAGAGAGAGAGAGAG
>AXCO02003914.1:0-22294 GCA_000473525.2 Anopheles melas | reverse complement strand
ACGACTGTACCGCGAGACCGGCTGATTAGACGGTCGCTTCGATTAGACGTTTTAATTGCTGTCTGGAGTCCTTGTCAATTGTCAAATCATGAGAAAATACTTCAGTTATGCCTATAATAACACGATACATGGGTTTCCAGGGGTTCTCATAGTTCTGGGACACTTCCTTGACACTTTCTAATCGGAAGCGAACTTCATATGATGGAAATTGATTCTAGGGCAACCTTTTTGGACAGGCTCCTTGAAAACTCCTATTGAATTTGTCCAACAAGGGTGCTATGGAGTCCAATTCCCATTACATTAAGTTCATTTCACGGTAGTCAATAAAGTGTCCCATAGCTATGATAGAACTCTGTAATATGACAGAATACATAAGAATTGCTATGAAACACATGTTTGGACACAATTCTCCGGGGATAATGGCAGTTATTTTATGTACGAAACTGAGCACAACTAAGGATAGTTAACATCTGCTTCGAAAAACCATAAAACACACAAAACTATCTTGGCAAAACGTGTTAAACTAATAGAACCGCCCTTGCATTCCAAGTGCTGAAGGCGCGTACCAAATATGAAACAATGCAGCACAAACATCGATCGATGCGAGATTCCAATCACATCACTCCTGGCTACGCCACATTGAACCCATTGTTTTCCTCCTAGAAAAGTTCACATACTAGATCACCTTCTGGTCCAAAGTCATTAACAGTTAGTCGCGTAGAATCGACCACGGTGGTGCTGCGCTGGTGCACCAGCAAAGCGCATTCCCCATTTCCCTGTTTGTATGCAAAGTACAACGCCGATTGACTGCGGGATCTGCCAGCTATTGATATGCATCACGTGCTGCCATCAATTGTGTCAACTAGTTTGCGCACCGCCCCAGCAGCACCATCTACCCCGATGGGACCACCAGTTGGAGATGGATGGTGTGCTTGATTGGTGGTGTGATTTTGCGCTTTGCCATTTTTTGTGGCCAGGCTAGTCAAAAACGATCCATCTTCATCGCTAAATGGCGTGTTCGTTGATCGGGTGGACATGGTGGACATGGAGGCCAGGTGTAGCCACCGTTGTAATGGGAGCGACGTGCACGCCCAACAAGATGGTGACGCAGTCGGTCGGTGCAGAAGCGTTGCAATTGCATTAATGTCGCACTCGGCGATCACGGTCAGAGTCTAGTGTCACCGTTCGTTCGGTGTGTTATGCAGTATTATAAAAGCGAATCAAATGTAGCCTGTTGAGAGATACCAATTTCATGAGTCAACGATTGAAAGATGATTAATTTTCACATTCGCTAACCGGTGAAGGCACAGCAGACACGTGTACACGGTGAGGTAGATGATTAAGACGTATGAGCATGAGATCGTGATCGAGATCCATACGCCCCTCTCCTCATCTGGTCGTGTACTTACCGGTACCGATCCGATCCGAGTAATGGAGTGTTTAATTATGACGTTGCGGTCCGCCGATGGTGCCGTTTGTCTGCCACACTTGACCTGTCTCCTTCGCTACACCTGGGCCACAGCTTTTGACATCGGCCTGTCCGTGGGAAGAAGCGTCTTCATTAGTGTTAAGTGGCGCTAGACACGGGGCAGCCGCCTGCAGCTTTCGAAGAGAAAAGAAAAACATCCCTTCCCCGTTTGTTTACCACACTTGATCGATTCGATGCTTTCATCACACGTACGCTTGAACGCAGAAAGGTGAACAATGATTAATGGCGGGGTAATTTAAATGTTGTGAAAATGTTCGTGTCAGTAGATGATGTTGCAAAATACTCATTTAAAAGAAATCAGATTACTTTTATCATTTATATGATTAACCATAAATTAAAAAAAGGAAAAGGCTAATGAAATAAATACAACAAGGGGGAAAGGGATTATCGAGAGGAGGAAGAGGTGTAGTTGCGAAACCGTGAACGAAAACAAGACACAGATACGTTATAGTCCAACAAGTGGTACGAATCGTTGTAAGCCGATAATGCCCTTAAAAACGGGTCTTTAGCATAGGAGGAAAGGAACATCGACGTCGTTGGATTGGATACTAGCAATAAAGCATTTTTGGATGTGGGAATGCCAGACTTCAAGAAGACGACAGCAAATAGGAAGAATACCCTCTCCTATGATAAGAATATGTGATAAGCGCCTAATAAGAGAGAGCGAAAGAGAGAGAGACAGAGAGAGTAAGCTATAAATATTCTCACACTAGAGAGAGAGAGGAGAGAGAGAGCCAGACATGGTGAGAGAATAAATCGATAGATCTACCTCCTGATTTGGATGATCTCCTGTTAGTCATCATCCATCAATTACGTAACGCTTATTGGTGAAAAGGGGAGGTAGGGGTGTCGTTAAACATTAGATGGGGTAAATGCTTAACATTTGTTAAGTAAAGCAATTTTTTTGAGTTTCGTTATTAATGGGTGATGCTTTATGAAACATTACCGGAAGTGAAGTTCTGAGCTTGATGCTGAACCTATAGCGATCTTGAATAGGATCCCGAATTCAAATAGGTCCTGACACTAATTCCTAACACAAACCATACCAGGAACAGATCCCCAACCAACCGATACCGGTACTAAAACTGACCCTGTACCCTAACCAGTCCAAAAGCTTATCCTGAACCAACATCATTTATCCTGAAACGGATCTAGAAGTCATATTGTTTCTGGAATTTATACTGCACCAATACTGGTCCTGATCCTAAATCCTTACAGGTCCTAAAACATATCCTTACTCCATACTGATCCTTAAAGTGATTCCAAATCCGTACCGAATCTTGAAATGGTCCCAAACCCATACCAGTACTCTAACTGATCTTTAACTGATATCGGTTCTGGAGGTAATGCTGAATCCGTATAAGTCCTGGAATTAATCTGTAATACTTACCCACCCTGGAACTTATCCCTAACCTGTACCGTTGCTAGAACTGATACTGAACTCACACCGGAGACTCATACTGGAGCGGGTTACCCATACCATTTCTGGAACTGATCCAGAACTGATACAAGTATTGTGACTGTCCCTGAACATATACAGGTACTTAAGACAGATGTGAATCCTTTCATATTCCTGGAACTGATCTACAACCTATACCGTTCTTACAATTGAATGCTCATCCCTATATGGAATTCATCTTACATCTATACAGCTCCTGGACCATATCTTGACTTCATACTGATCCTCAAACTAATCCCAAACCAGCGCTTGAAATGTTCCTTAACCCACACTAGTCTAAAAACTGATTCTGAACCGAAGCAGATGCTGGAACTGATACTGCACTTCTTGTTATTAGATAACAATATCTGGATCTATTTCTGTCAAGGAGCGAATTGTCAAACCTATCGCTATACTACTGTACATCCCAGGAATTACTTCGAGTAACGTAAGTAAGTACTGACTACCCGTTTGCGTGCAGTAGGACATTCCTGAAATAGTTTAAACTGATACTAACTAAACTAAAGCAAACGGCACTGATTAAACAACAATAGACTAATCACAAACACGCATCCTGTTTTGCTAAATTCGTTCCAATGCTCTAAATAGAACACAATGTATGATTGTACAATTGCACACATTGCTCCTCGTTGGTCTGCTCCTCGTCTATTTGCTTTCCCTACACGCTCTCCCTCTTCGTCCTGAACCGAACCGAATCAAATCAATCGACTCTATTCACCCCACCACCAGCGTATCGTCACGCAGGAACATCTTGTTTTTGTTTCACGGCCAACGGAATTCTGCCATCGGCCAAAGGGGTAGTAACCGGAAACAGAACCCCTAGCGATCAACAGTGCCAGTAACGCACAGCGTTTTGCGCTGTCAAAATACGATGCGTAAATAAACACAACCACAACGCAACTATTGAGAAGAACACGGCACGCACGCACGCACGCACCCATGCACTCTGATAAATTGTTACGTTTCATACACCAACACCACATCCCCAACAACCCATTGCCCGGCCATTGCCAGTAGTGGTACACTGTGCGAAAGGCAATAAATTCTAACCCAATTCCGCTGACAGAATCGTTGGTCTGTTGCCATTGGGGGGAGAAAAAAAAACCCACCCGTAATGCCACGTGGCTGGCTGGCTCAAATCACGCCCCTGTCAAAGCTGCTGCCTCGATGGCAATCTTTTGATAAATGGTCACACACACACACACACACAGTCGCAAGGGAAGGGAAAGTTCTTGTTCTTTTTCCGAAGATGATCACACACCCTCATGTGGCGGACTTTACCGCTTTGCTGTTGTTTGCTTGGCGACGTTTGCGCAATATTCGCTCACAGCCACGTGGTGGAGCAACAAATTGATTGATTATCAGAACCCATCGGACGCCCAAGAAGGGGAAAAGATGGAGGGGAACAGGGTACGTTTTTGCCCTCGTGAAAGTACCGTTCTAACTGCCGATGGTCCGAATGAAGATCGGAATGTCGTCTCTCCAGAGCCAACATCTGGGCGTTGTTAGGAACGCTTCCTCGAGTTGCCTGTTTTCACGTTCGCGGGTTCCGGAGTATGTAGTGCATTCACTTTGTTTTTTTTTTGCAAATGTGGCATTCATATGTCTCACAGAATGCTGCTTTCACCAGACACACACACATGTCAGAAAAAGGCAAAAAAGAAAGAAAACGAAACGAGCGCACGCACGCACTAGAAAACGATTGCAAATCGGGTTCGCACTGAAGAACGCACAAACGGAAGAATTCAACGGAGGTTGGTTGCGCACACACATGTGCGTTTCACACCACCCAGCCGCGGGTCTGTTTACGTTGGTCCCTGGTGGGCAGGGAAGGGCGTCCGTTTCGCGCATGGTAGAAGAAGCGTTATTAATGAGCTGTGAGCAGCAGCGAAAATGGCACATAATGTTTGCCGAAGTCGACAGCCGAATGGTTTCCGTGCATCGCCGGTTCAATTACAAAGGTGCTAATGTACATTCAATACGCGCGTAATGGGTCGATTGAGAGACAAGGAGGTTTTTGGTGTTTTTTTTTTTAAAGAAAATACCGCCCTTTATCACCGCTCAAATCGGGTTTATGTTGTATGTTTTGTTAAATTATTAACTACGGTTGAACTAGTATGAAATATTATCACTTTGCATTCATTGCCTCTTAAACGTGTGTTTTTGACTAGCATTTTGACTATTTCAAAACCATCCAAAAAGTACTATAAATCAAGATGATACCAAAAAAGCCAAAAAATATTAAATTGTAATAAACATTGCAAAGACTCGTTCAATTCACATTTTCTAAAGTCTGACTTTTATCACATCGAAATGGGGACCCATCGTTAATCAATTATAACTTCATTATTCCATTTAAAGAATGCATTATAAATGACGTTTTGCTCTTTTTTATACTTGGGCAGCCCGTACTATCCCGACCGATCGAACTTCGTGAAATGCTCCCTGTTCTTCGGATATCGTCAATATCCACGAAAAAGTATCCTCATGTTGGCTAATTTGCTTTTTGTTATGACAGGCGTGATAATTTTTGAGGCCAAGTTGAAAAGACGCATAGAATGAGCGGAGACCACAGCTGATATATCCAGTGTAACGGTAAAAAAGTATTACGGTAAGATCCGACACTGGCCTTCAACGTCTGTCAGTTGAGTTTGAGGTTGGCTTTGGCTAGTTGACGGTGATTGGTGCATCTGACGACCGAGGTACTTCAGATCTAGCTTGCCCCCAATAGTTCCGGTAGACAAAATTGAGTCACAATTGGACATCAGCACAGTGATGCATTTTCGTAGAACTCGCTGAGATATGATAAAGATCATGTGCACGATCGGCGAGACATTTTTGCATTTTTGCAGTTGACATCGGATGTACTGCCTGCTAATATAATAGAAATTATTATTATGGTCTATTTTTTCACAACTCGTCATTAGTAGTTCTCTCCCTTAACATCAAAAATTTATAACTTTCTACTATTTTCGTGATACAGTAAATTCCAAACACAAGTGTGTCCTCTTGAATTTAGAGAAACTGAAATGCTTTTTTGCTGTATTGTCCTACGCATATATGAATGATGTGCGTGTCTACTATCTACTAGCTTATGCGTCTTCCTTTGAGAAACTATAATTCATGGTATGATTTCCAAATTGGGAGTATCGTGTCCAGATACATTGGGAATAATAATAGTAACAACCAGCATTGAGAGTTCAAGTCTATAGAACACTCAGTGTGTAAATAGCTTGTAGAAGTCTCATAGAAGTATCTCCCAATTCTCACGATTCTCAAATGGTCGTCTCAACATAATATTTTTGAACCCTGAACCAGAACAATCAGTTCAACTTCTGGGATGAAATATATTTCGTGTGGCAAGAGTCTACGCACCAAAATTATGTTAATAATAAAAACACTGTTAGTTTTGCGCCGAACACCGTAAAATGGTTAAAGAAACATACTACTACACAACTAACCACTGCCCCACGAATAGACCACCGTTTTGTTTTCCCCGACCATTTGTAACCATTTCCCATACGGCAGCATTCGAAACATTCCCTCCACTTTTACGGCTTATCAAATTCGTCGGCATCTAAACTTTCCGTTTTGCGCAAATGCATCCCCCCACCCCATGTGGCGTATAATGAGCGCTCCCTTTTGATGCCATTACGTAATGCCTCCCTGCAGTCGGTGGGAGGTGGTGAAGACAGAAGAAGACGTCCGCGAAATGCACCGGGAACGCATTAAACGTCGCGAACATTTTCATGTTTACGTACTGTTTGTTTTTAATTTTATTTCATCTTCTCTCCTACCTTACGGGTGTGTGTGTGTGTGTGTGTGTTTGTGGCAGAAAGGTTAGCAAAATCGCGCTGATCCAATCCACAGGCCCACAGGGTGACCGTTTGACGACGACGACGACGACAACGACTGCACAGACATCGTGTCGTGTCGTGTCATTTCACGCACAGTGACGGATGGACGGATGGTTGGATGATAGGAACGTGGGGGACAGCTGGTGGACATTGAACGGGGTGCGGATTCGCGAACGCCATGGAACTGCGCTTAACGTCCTCGTCGCCGTCGTGCTCGTTTGCGGGCCGGGTGGTGGGAAGAGTGGTGTGCTAAAAAATGCATGAAAATAGAACGGAACATGCCACGGCGTTCTTTGACACGGTATGAGAGGCCCCCCAGGCCAGGATCAACCGGTGGTTTCTTTTTTTCTTCTTCTTCTTCTTTGGGGAAACGTCGACCCCTGAAACGGTGTAGTTGGTAGCATGAATCGTGTTTCGTTCTTATTTTAATTTCCTTCCTTTAACCATCCACGAAAGCGGACGCTTTTGGCTCTTACAACCGTTGACTCATCATATGCCGCCCAGTTGGTTGATTAGTCAGTCAGACACACCGTCAGACACCGTCGTGGTACGTACTTTCGCCGTCACAACCAACGTTTGCCACCGGCGAAATCGGGGCAAGCCAAAACCGTCCAGCTTAAATATTCACCGCTCGGTCGTGAATCAGCAGCAGCCAAAGCTTCGAATCCAATCCAATCCGGACACACCGATGTCTGCGGATGGAACGTGCTGGAAAGCGAAAATCAAGACTAAATGAGCGTTCATTTAAAAACACAGTTTTTCGGTGGCCACGAACCGAGGGCGGACATGCGTTGATGAACTTTAAAAACAATTATTCGTACATTTCCGCTGGTGGCGGGGAGAGGCAGCTATCGGAGCACTCCAGAATGATTGATAAGTTTGTGTTTTTCGGGGAGTTTGAAAACTATATTGCAAATGCAGATGCTGCTAGCGAAGTGGCGCAAAACATTGTGTTAAAAGTATGTTTTGCTCTGTGCGGAACAACTGGAAGCTGGAAGATTGAATGATCTGGATATGTTTGCGATGCGCTGGGCATGTTTCTTTCACGCTTTACGCTAACGTTTGCATGTCTGTACGTGATCGTATGGTAAATTGGTGTTGGAAGGAGATATATGTTGAGCATTCGGCTAACAGTGGCATAAGGTAAGGACCTAAAATTACAGCAAACTGCCAAATGTGCGGAATGAAGATAATTCAACCTTGACGAGAAGCACGATTCAACGTTTTAAATCAAAAGGAAATCATCATATTTACACATTCAGCTCATAAATCACTAATCCAGAGATCCAAAAATTTACTTAAACAAACTAAAGTCAACAGTCTCACAATTTGCTAGGTAAATTCTGTATCGAATTTACGAATAGAGGATTAATCAGGATCAGGATTAATCAGGATTAATTGGTATTTTTTCATCATCTTCAAACAGTTCTGAGATAGTCAGCTAGGTGCAAGACCGTGCACAGTTTCGGACAACAAGAGCTGCAGCAGCACGAGTCAGGGCAAGGTCTCAAAGTAAGAGATATTCAGTATGAAGCAAGATATTCCAAAAATGCACAAACGTACATCAAAAACAACTTGAGAGTTAACAGTTCACTTGCTCAACAATTTCCCCAAGTTACTGTCACAAAAGTGGACACAAAGAGCAATGAAACTTTGACTCTTACGCTGTAGACTTTGTTTCATTTATTTTATTGATCAATTCATTGATCAATATCTTGAGAATCTTGAGGATCCTGCATGAATGCTCCAAAATATACTCCGTAAGGGCTTTATTATCATTATTAATCAGGAAGATGTGTATGAGGTATGAGAAACGCAGATATACAAAACAATTCGTTTTTGCAAGAAGTTGAAGTCAAATAAATGGTAGTTTTTAGTGAAATCGTGACACCTAGCTGATATTGATAGGGTCAAAACGACTTCTGTGATGAGGGATGGTAATATATTAACGCGTACGTAGATTCCAAGTTGGAGCATTGAAGTCCATCGTATCAAGTAGCGTTGGAGCTTGAATATTTGGTACGTTTCTATCTACAACGTTTGTCTAACTGCTAAAATCGAAATATTAGTTACCGGGAATAATGGAAATTATAACTTTGCAAGGAGTTTCACTATTCCTTTGGATAGCTTCGATTCGATTACGCCATTATTCGGTGTAATGTTTACTACCTATACACCGGCATTCAAGACTAGTGTAGGGTATGTATAACCCTGAAAGCTATTTTTGTAGAATTTGTTTAGTTATTTAGAAAATTTTAGCGAATTTCTAAATCAAATCTGTATGTAAAAGGGATCTTCCATCACAACATGTTAAAATGTGAAAATTTGCACATTTGCCTTTTCTGTTGCTATTCACTAGAAAGTGCATGTTTAATAACAAAATGCACTACTATTGGCACATTCACTCCATGTACCGCGTAAACCTGTACTAATAATACTAAAATAAAACTTAAAGTACGTCAAAGGGTACTCCAAATACAGAGAACTGCATCATCGCGTGGCCTGAACGTGCATCGGGGCTAAATATGTGTACCAATTTTTATAATTATGCTATACCAAAATAGTCACAAAATGTATTGTTGTGTTTCCGAGCGAAGTTACAGGCAATTGTTAGTATGAACAAATGATTCACTAGCGGCAAAGAACGTCATGTCGAATGCCCTTCTCGGTAAGAAAGATGATAGTAAATATTTCATACTTTGTTTTCACCACATTCTCATAGTTATCCGTGCAAGACTCACGCCATTCAGTAATTCCTAATGTATCACGAATTCGTGTCGCTCAAATGGGATATTAATATATCTGCAGCCATCTGCTCACGTCAGCAGCTGCATGTTGACCGGCTAATCAACCATGTACGGTTGGTTTTTGCAAGCTATATAATTTGATATTTGTTTACAAAACGATAAAAAAGCATATAATTTGGTCACCCTTTTAGGGAATTTTAGGATGACATCATTAAAGATCCATCACAATGCAACACTGAATTTGGACTTGGAAAACATCTGAGCTTAACACGAGCTTAACATCCGATCCAGGCCCCCTATTTTATATCTCGATCTCGAGAAACGATTTCACTATCACGATCGAACACATTCAACATTGTGTTTGGTGCACCGACACAAAGCCGACGACGACGCCGATCGACTACTTGATCGGTGGGTGAAACGCCATAATCAACCGTAGCGGAAACATAGCAACCCTTCAGGGGACACTTTCCATGATTCCAGCGATGGCGTACGATCAAAGACACAGCACACACCAGCAGCAGCAGCAGCAGTATTACTGGGCGCATTGTTCCGCGATAACATCAAATTCGCTCGCGTAAAATCCGATCCTGCGATCGCGGGCAAATGATCCGCGCACATAAAAATGTTTGAATGTTGGTTAGAAAAGTTCGCACCGCCGCAAAGTGCCATAGCATGTTCACCTTTTCGGCGTGCAAGGTTTTACTCAATAATTATACCGCTCGTTCCCTCTCTCTCTCTCTCTCTCTTTCTCTTTGGTGTGTCTGTGCAGTATGCGCTGCATTCTGTTGCTATTGCAATGCCCTGCACAAACCCTGCACAAAACATGACGCAACCCAGTGTGGCAGTGCTTTGGAAGCAGTCGGGTAGACGTCTTACCAATAACGACTCATACCGGGAATGAATTCGCGCGTATGCAAATCAAGTCACCAACACCACCACCACCACCATCAAGTGTCGCGGGAATGCATGCTGCATTATGGAAATGCATCTGGGCAATACCAACCGCGAACCGCGATAATAAGCGACACGCGATGGTAAAAATTGCATCCCAAAATGGATGTATTCGTGGAAATACGTTGCGTGAGATCAGATCGCGCGATCACACTTGACATCCTTGGAACGAGGATAGGAGAATAGCGGGGCGACCGGCGGGGAAACATTAATTCCCCGACGCCTTATGCTTTCGGTGACAAATTACCACTCTAGTACCTAACCTTGCGTACGTTTTTGCGCTTTGCATCATGCGTCACTGACGTTCTATTGAGGCGTCTATCAAGAGTTAGTGCGCTGCTGCTGCTGCGTTTAAAGCGAGGAGAAGCACAGGAGAGGTGCGTTACAAATCGGAACAAATCCTTGGAATGTGCATCGTACTGAGGAGGATGAGGGCCAAATCCAACCGCGACAAACAGGCTTGGCACAACGAGTTGGAATGGCTGGAAATCAAATTATGATACATTGTGTATCCTGTTCTCGAGAAATGTTAATCGCTCGGTATCTATAGCGTAGTCTGAACGTTTTCTCGTAATGCCACAATAATAACAATAATAATTAAGAAGATAAGAAACCATTCCATTCAATCGCTTGTTACATCATTCTAATCAAAGCTGCTAACGAGCTGCTTTTAAAACAATCCACATTTAACGACGAAGCTGCTCGTACAAAGTAATGCATCTCGGTAACAACCTACCCATGACGGTTGATTGCGTCCCACATCGTGACATTGCACGCGGCGAAGAAATTGCTTTAGAACGGGCGCGTTGTTGATAGCTTCTATTAGATTCCGTCTAAACAGATTACAGCGTGATAACTGACAGCAGCAGCAGCAGCAGCAGCAGGAAGAGCAGCAAGAACAACAGCGCTTTGGCAACACCTTTTTTCCCCTAACGGTATGGGTGTAAAAGCGTGAAAGCAGTAACCATGAATGGTAGGTGGGTTCGACCTGACCTTTCGACAGTACCAAACTTGATCTAACATAGAACCGGGAGATTCCAACACGTTTGTGTTGGAATCTTCTGAAAATCCACAACATCTTGAGCATTTATGAAGCTCCTTAATCTCAAAAATAGTGATAAGGAAAAGTGATGTTGCAATAAAAATAAATTATATTGTAAGATTAAATCATCTGAATATCTGGAAGTGATTCTTCTCAACTTGCATTATAATGGATTGCAAATGGAAAAGGTTTTCGGTAGTTGCGCTTTAGATGTGAAAATAACTCCAATATACGCAAGAACTTTCTACAAGATTTAGATAGATCTTAACATAGATTGTATAAGTAGTAGAAGTTTATTAAACGGACTGGATTTTTCTGGGGTTCTCATATTTGTGGGACACTTCCTTAATATTTTGGACATGCTCCTTTGAAATTCTTATTAGATTAGAATGGATGGATCCAAACTGGATACTATAGAGTCAAATTCCCTAAAACATAAAGTTCACTTCAAATAGGAAAATGTCGAGGAAGTGTCCCATAACTATGAGAATAACCAAAAAAAAACCGGTAAATTGCACTTTCTTATTGACATTTAAGCATTTAATGTACCATACTATTACGTCCTATTTCAACAAGTCAAATTAAACCAACAGTAAAGCACCATTCGCCAACCCTGCACAATCCAATACAACAACCTATCCCACTGTTCCGTACCACCCACTTGCCACACCACTGTTGGCGCATGGAAGGAAGTAAAAATAAATTCTCAAATCTTTCTGCTGCACTTCACCCGTGCCCCTCTGCCAATGTCTTGGGGTTTTCGCAGCTCAACGAAAAGCGCATTACTACTCTCCCCTTAGCACCACCGTCAACCGACGCACGGTGATAGCCGTCTTCTTTTTTGTTTATTCCCATTTTTCACCCATCCCATCCTCGTTATCGACGGTTTGGTGAGTTCTTAATTATCGCAGAAACCATTTCGCTCCATCCTTTTAACATCGTCGTCGTCGTCGTCGTTGGATCGTGATTGGTACGCGGTCGCCACTTTCGGTCGGCGATGAGAGGGAGATTATCAACAGGCGCGCTCGTTTCGCTCGCAGGTGAAAGATGTTTACCCCACCGACCACAGTACACATGACCAGAGTGCCCCGGTGGTTTTAAAGTTTGCCCTCCACTGGTCCGGTACACGGTGAAGGTCGATTAAAGTGTGAAGCAGTGGGCACGGGTTGCCTTCGGCAAAGGCAAAGAATGGAAAGAAAGTTTTAGAATGCGCCACCACCGATTGCTACTTTGCTGCAGCACCCGCAATCTGCACAGTCTCAACGCCCGACGAGGTTGTGTTGTGCTTGGCAGAGGTGGCTGATAAGTGGCAATGGGTGTGCAGTTTATACCCCACCCATACACATCATTCTTCCTTTGGTGTTGCTTTTTTGTAGTGCGATCTCATAAAGCCGACATCGGGGCTTAGCTTCAGCAAACGTTTGAGGAACTGCTGGTTTTGCGGTGCTACCAGCCACCAGTCACACTTTCTTGACAAAAGTCAGACATTAGCGGTGTGAACTTTGTGCCAGAGTTCGAGCGGGTTCGTTTCCTTTTTTCCTGTCTCTCTTTCTGTCCCTGAGTGTGCAACATTTTGCATTCCAAACCCACAGCCCACAGTTGAGATAGGTTTCGAGGGTGTACTTATGTGAGCGTTGCGTATGCGTTCCGCGAATCGCTCGACGAAAAGAACCCTTAAATGTGAAAAATCCTCTGAGTGGGTCTGCTTTGTGGTGTTGTGCTGTGATAGAAAGATGGAACAGATGGAAGTGTTGCACATGCACTGAGTTTCCCGGCTTCAAGAGTAGCCTGATTGTTCTTGAATTGTGTTGGCAAACAAAACTCAAGATTAATTACGAACCATGGAATCATGTTTAAGCATTTAATCCCGGTTTCTTACAGCAGGAGTTCATGTTCATGTAATTTAGTTGGAAGTATGTACTTCCATTTTACTTTTATAAAAAAAAAAATGCGTTCATAATACATTTAAAACATATCGTAATAGCTTAACTATTTACACATCTTTAGATTCAGACGTATAAATTTTGATCTAAAAATTAATAGATGGAGTCCAAATTTGCTGATATCAATTTTAAGTCACTTGCGGGTAGGACGTAGCTCAAGTTCAATAAGAAGAGTATGAGCTAATGTAGACAGATACACGGTTACATTGGAATTATATTTTCCACGTATGTAAAAAGTGCATAAATAGTATAGATATGTTAACATTTGAATAAGGGACTATTTTTCTCCACTAATACTCCACTTAAAACACGTTAACTCCACCTAAATGAAATATTTTTACGAATTTCATAATAAGAACAATTACTGGAACGGTGAACGTATTCTTCACCAGTGTTGGGATAAGACCAAACACAACAACAGAGATAGAAACCAAGATCTTAATCGAGATCAATAACAACTGTCGGTAATGATTAAGGCAATTGATATGGGAAACTTAAAGTTGATACCAATACAGGAACCAGAACGAAGATCTGACCTGACCAAAAGCTTGGTAAAAGTAGTTGAAAGATAATGTTTTATGAGAACATTAACGTAAAATTAATGTGTTTTGTTCAATTCATCTATCTGATTAGCGATGAGTCATATCAATACTTTACGTTTATTTAAGCTTTAATTTCCTTCATGTTGGGATACTGCTCGGATACCAATTCTAACAGACATTTCGTGTTTACATTTTCTGCAAGGGTTAATATGCTTTAGTGCTACCCTTAGTTAATCCGCCGAAGCAACAGGCAATACAACACAAGTTGAGTTTGTATCTAGAAAATACACGCTACGTCCCGATGCTCCGAAACTCCGTTTATTCGTCGCGCCGAATGCACTAAACTCCAAATGCATTCCCCCTCGCCGCATCCAAACCGCGTATCTAATCGCTAAGTCCCATTTGCACACACAACCAGTAAGAGCCGTGCCACATGCAAACATCGGCCAAGTTTGTTCGCCTTAGTGCGATCAATTAATTTATTAAAAAGAGATATAAATTCATCTTTCCGCAATGGTAACAAACCCCCCTTCAAAAATACCCCACGATCGACTGACCGATTCCAGCGCGTGTTCATTGCAGAGTTCATTGCAAATAATTGCAACTATGCGCACGAGATAAAGCTTTTGCAATCGTTTGCGGCTGTGTTGCGCTTTTGCGCTCACATTTCTGACACTTGTGGCTGATGGAAGCAGATGGAACTAGCACCGGGTAAGTGAGTGGAATGTGAAGATTCCTCAATACACAATTGGTCGATAAACACACACACATACACACCAACTTCCCAGTTCTGATGCAATTCTGAGCTGCTTTCACTCGAAAGTGATGCCAGCGCTGCGTGGCCAACATTGAGCGACGGGCATGTAGGAAACAGATGGAACACGTTTCATTGACTCTCGGTGCGCTTCTACGGTTCTAGGTCAGTGGTGAGACACGTCTCGGGGTGCATCGCGCGTCTGCGTTGCTCGTACGATACCGCGTGAACTGTCAATTACTGTCCCTGTGCGGTGTACAGTGTGAGCTCACCAGCTTCCTCCGGCTTCCATGGACATGAAGACACACTCGCGAGCAATCGCGCTGATGTTTGCTTAATTGATATCGCAACGATTGAAGCGCTTTGCCACATTCCAGCAGGGGAGAGGGATGGAGCGCGCTGAGAACTTCGATTGCGTAATTGCTACACGCGAGAGCACTTTCTTCCGTATCGTATCGTAAACATCGTGTTGCTTTACACGAGTACATCTAAGGGTGCTATTTCTATGATTCTCTGTCGTCGATTAAGGTCTAATTTAAAGCTCATTCATTAGCACAGCAATGGCACAGTGTTCAACACAAAATGTAGCAATATTGTAACAATTAGGTAAGAATGGCATACAATTTATGTACAGTTGAAATCACTGTCAGGTACGGAGGAAGCATCATAAGATTGAATATGATCAAACTGTATTAATTATGATGACAACTTGGCACTAGGCACTTGAATGGTTCTTTTTGAAGATGAATCCAGATGAGATGGATTTATCTTCGTTTGACGTATTTAATCGATTCTATCGGTTGCAATAATTTACTGTACGCACGACCAACTACACGAAGGATGTACTTCGATAGTAATGTCTGATGAAAACACATAAAAGAAATACGAACAATGAAGATTGGTTGTATTGGTAATTTATCAAAATGGAAAAGAAAACTTTGTCAGATCTTAATATCAATTCAAATTGATGTATGGTGTATATGAATCGATTTGATAAAACAGCGGTATCTGGATACATGGGCAAACTGTTACAGACTAACGCAAAACTATTACTACTACAATTTAACAAACAAATCAACGGATCAACTGATCAACTGATCAATTGAAGCCAACACAGCTAGTCACATTAATGAAGGCTTACAATCAGTAAGTGAAACAAAATCAATTTTCTTCCTACAACAGCATCCCAAACCAACCAGTTGCAGTTAAATATAACAATTGCAGGCCGTATCACAAAACGGCGTACAAAAAAGGCATTTCACCGTATCCATACGGTGATACCATATCAACGTCACCTGATAGACTTGCTGAAAGACATTATTTTTAGCTTCAAATATTTTTATTTTCGTACATTCGTCCGTTGCGCTTGATTGCTCGTTGCAATTTCAAGTACTTGCTTACAAGTGTGATGCCATTAGGCTGAGCTTGTTTATTGATGCTTGTTCTTGGTAGATGCCGCTGTTGTGATATGTTTATTGCAGATTTCTACTTTGTCTGCTCATAACAATTACACATAGTGGTTTTGGTATTGATATATTTATTGCTTGCTATATCTTACATCTTTTTCGGGCCCTATTGGGACACGTTTTCAAACTTGAAGCCTTCAGAATGACATTGTTGTGGGACAACACACTGGGTCTTACTGGGACTTATTTTTCGACTCTTCAAATTCCTCAGCTGCTCAAAAGAGACGTAGATCGATCGATGTTGCGAAGAGCACCGTTACTGTGCAAATGAATTCTTCTCCCAACGATCTGTTTGACGATCGCCGTACCATAAAACGCAGCTCATCATATCTAGGCCACTTGGACATTCCAGACCAAAGTGTATGTGCGGAGGGAAGTATTATGTTTTATTTTTAAACATACAAATCTTGCATTCTATTCGCATGATGTCAAGCGCGCTTCAGGCATTGACTGAATGATGAAGCCAACGCCATTTTTATAAACAAAACAAAAATGCAAACACAATGTATAAATGGGGAAAACTCGTTCCCCTTCCGAGCGACAACGCTTTCCCTGACCATGCATACGCACACACACACACACGTACACATTAAACTAATCCGCATCTGGTCAGGCGCATTCGAGTTAGAATAAACATTGACAGTAACGAAAGAAAAAAAGGAAAAAAGTGAAATTACAACGTACAAACTGCTCCACCATGCTCTCGCGTTTTGGACGCAGTTGCATGTTTACCACGATTCTAGAGGCCCCGCTAATATTTTCGATGGACAACACACAAACACTGACCACACCACCGTGGGAAGGGCGTGTTTGGATGACGCGTGTGTGCGGCATGTGGCACCACTAATGCAGGCGAAGATATTAGGATGATATCATTCAAAGAACGGTCGACCCCGGGTTGGAGTGGATCGTAATGAATATCGTCTGGCGCTACGATGATCTGCAGCCGGAGGGAAGTGTGTGTGGCCGATTTCCTAACAGACAAACACACTGAAAACGGGGGGAAGTGCGTTTGGGCAGTACGATTTGCTGCAAAAAGATGAGCTTGTTTGAATTAGTACGCCGATCACAGTTGTTTCGGCTTGTCCCACTCGCTACCAACTGCCACCAAGGCTCGACTTTTGCTAGATTCGTTTTAGCGCAACTGTTTGGTGTGTTGCATGCTGTTGCGGTGCATAAAACCGAGCGCTTAGTTAACGAATTTAAGGTTGGAATTTTTATGTCATTCATCAAACACAGCTCCAGAGTTGTATCTAGTTGTTACCATGTCCTCTGTTGACCCTAATTTTTCTTACGTAATTTGATCAAAGTTGCGTCAGTTCAGTTTTTATATATGTTTTCCAATGGGTGGGTTTTCTGATTTGTTTTCTTAAGACTTGACTTGACTTGACTTGTAAATTCAGTGTGATTTGTTGGTTCTTATAGTAATTGTTACTTATCATTCTTATAGAGAATTTCATTGAAGATCCATTTGATAATATGGCAACCAAGAGATGTAAGATGTGTAAACTAACTACAGCTTAACACGCCTGTTTTGAGTTCATTGTTTTTTATTATTTTCGTAAATGCTCATATTTTTGTCTTGTTAAACCACTTTTTTAAGCTTTTTTATCGCGGACAATGTGACAGTGGCGAACGATCTTCAACTAATTTTTAACAATGTTAAGGCGTTTAGGTGTATCTCCTTCACTTTGTACTGCTTCCTTTAACCGCTACAAATTGCTTACATCTAATCGCTTCAAAAAATACACACCACACACCGATAACCCATCTAGATCCACTGACACAAAAATTGGTTTAGTGGATGTTGTCAAATTAATTCGATTAGCGCGCTCGTTTTACCGGGACCAAAGCGGGGACAAGGCGCACACGCGAAGAACCGTACTGCCGTGCCGGGCCGTAATTATGATCGATGGGGCATTGCGTGTCTACGTCCCTCATTCACATTTCACGGAAGTAATCGAGGTTGAAACAACACATCCCAAAATGTTCCACACCGGTGGGTAAATAAACTGGCGCGTGAAAAAACATATGTTGCTTTGGTGTTTTGGTGCTGCAAAACGACGACGAAATCGTTCTTTGCTAAAAGCAAAGAATTGGATGAGAGGAAGGGATAAAAAAAGGAAAACTCATCACGGTCAGTACAGTTGGAAAATTGCTTCGTGAAACCGAGGAACCAAACATGGCACAAGAAGAGTGGAAAATCCATCTTCATCGCGCACCGCAGACGAAGAAAGTGGCGTCTGTGAGTAATTTATTATTCATTTGTGTCGTCGTCGCGAGACGCATCTAATCGCAGACGAAGAAAGTGGCGTCTGTGAGTAATTTATTATTCATTTGTGTCGTCGTCGTACGCGTGTTAACGGGTTCGGGTCAGGAGGGCGGGCGAGCGTACGGGTTTGGTTTTTCCTTTACGACAGTGTGTTGCATTTCAATTTTTCATCCCCCGTCAACATCCGCTTTCATTTCACGCCCAACGGTAGGTCAATAGAGCAGCAGCACGCAAGCGGCGGCGAGATTTATGATTCCGTACCGAAATTGTTCACACTCGGCTCGCTCACGAGGGATAAAATTTTTAACCGATGACTTAACGCCAAACCACTGACCCTGACCAATTCCGCACCGGGATCGCGAGAGCCAACCGCCCGGCACGCTGCACGTCGTGGTCGTGGTGTGGTCTTGGTCTTGGTCGTCGCGCGTGCTTTGCAGTGAACCTCAAGCCATCCCGCGAGCAGAACATGATGTCAGCTGTGTTCATGACGCAATGGGAGCCGTGCAGTAAAACACGGACGACGTAATCGTTAGCAACGACAGAACGGACCAGAGACGTCTCGTGGGTCACGCATGCAAATGAATGAATTGGAATGATTCGTAGAATTGATCTTTCATTACCAGCAACAAAAACAACTGAGGAGACTTGGCACGGGCTGTGGTTTGAACACGCGGCTCATCTCGACGAGACGATAAAAATGCAGGGGAATGGGAACGGATGAACAGCATCATCATCAGATTTTCGAGGAACGTCGACGGCTGATTCACTTTCTTCCGGGCACGTGGGCAGGTGGTTTATAGATTGTCGGTCGGTTTACGAAAATAGAGCAAATGGATTACACTTGTTGGATTTCAAGTTTGGCGTGGATTGATGTCTGTTCTAGGTAGCCCATTTTAATAGGGTGCGAACCAAACTAATCTGTTTGAAGGAATAGATTCGCAGAATTGCAAACATGTTTAGTAGAAGTATTTCGTGACTGTGGTTACACATTTGTTGGTGATTTGTTAGTATCAATTTCCTAAAATGCTAATCAAAGTTCCAATGCACTATCGCTTGAAGTTGTGTGTAGTTAAAAGCCTCCAATGAAACCATTTACTGCAACACTACAGTCATCTTTTGCAACTCTAATTCACACATTGAATTCCAAAACGAGATATAAAAATGACGATATCATTGTTCTATTCTTCACAAACGGTTGATATTGCAAGGTCTTCCTGTGGGATTATACATTGGCCACAACATGAAATAAAACACGCTTGCGCTATTAATTTATTGCAAAGTCATCACATCTGCACACTTTGTGCGACGCATCAAATTGCTTTAAAGTGCAATTGAAGCTTTCAACCAGGTGAAACAAGTCAAGTGTATGCATCATAAAAAAATGAAACTAAATGAAACGATCTCAAACTGATCTTTCGTAGATGATGTAAGAAGGAAATATAAAAGATTTAATAATTGTTACTTACGCTGTGTGTTGTCACAGTATCTAGTTGTATTTAACTGTAAACGGGATATTATTGAGCAAAGCAAGGAATTATATACAATTCGAGTACATGTATATACACATTAATTCAGCCTAATCCTGCTAAAACACAGTGTAGCCTAATCATGATGGACCAATAATTTCAACGAACTTAAGAATGGAGGTTCTATGTGATTGAACACATTACCAACTACACTTCAATTTATTTGTAGTTTACTGTTAAATGTATCCAATTAAGATAACAAATAAATCTCAACATACCAACTCGTATCTTTAAACGAAACAACCATCAACAACTGTCACGCTTCAAAATATACATTATAAATAAGTATTACTTTATACTTATTCTTAATCATGTACTCCATCCCACGGAGTTGCTAAACTACAAGTAGCAGCTACAAGTTAATCTTTGCATGCTATCTTTATCGCTTTTGGAACACGCTGTAAAGCAACCGCCACTGGAACGAAGACGAACGTGATTATTCCCCAACTTGGAATGTCACAAAGGGGCTAAACAGCGATTTGAAACGACCCTTAAATTTATGTCTCCATTGAACCCCGTAGCCTACACACAACTGCTGCTTTCGACACAATAGCCAGTTGTGGCACAAAAAGGTTAATTAGTGAGTTGATAAGTGTGGTGCGTGTTAACATGTTTGTTGCCACCACATAAACTTCATTGATCCAGATGCTAAACGGAGTCGAAAGCCTGTGCGCTGGCGTCTTCCAATTGCCAGAAATCGTTCATTAAAAAGTTTCCTTCGGTTTTTGGGGGACACCATTCCATTCCCAGCGCTCTCTCATTCTTTCTTTAGTTTAGTAGCACAATAAAACGAAAACCGGAGCAGCTCGAGTTTATTGAACTTACTCGTCTCCCATCTAAAGCGCAACCGTTTTCAAAGTTCAAGGCTTCGGGCATTGAATTGTGTATCCCAATCTTACCAATCATTCTGGATCTTCCCTGAAAAAGGCACCGCGAGCGCGCGCGACAAGTGTTTTCACACCAGCGCCACCATATCGGGGACACAAATGATGAGAGAGAGAGAGAGAGGGAATCGTTCAATCGGCCCGAAAACGAATTTTATTATTTATGTTTTATGATCGATTGTTACGAATTGATAGGCACTGGGGGAGGACGAGCCATTGCTACTTTTGGCACCGATTTTATTGCCTCCCAATTTTTTTGTGTGTGTGTGTTGCTAGTGCACCTTCTCACACCCTGCAAATTAAAACAAAACAATCCGGCTCCACAAACAAGCACGAATCTCGCAATCATAATCATAAAACGGGGTCCAAACCAGTGCTGATGCTGGCAGAATCGTCTGTAGAATAAATGAGTAGAGGAAAGAGGAAGATAACGTCCAGCTCAAAACGTGTTGGAAAATCGGCCACAACATCAATCCATCCATCCCTATGTGCCAATGCATATTGGCTAAAGGGAAGGGGTTTTGCAACGCATCGAACGCGGGCATCGAAAGGACCGACAAACTCATAAAATTGGTGTTCAATTTGTGAAACAAAACAGTTCATTCAGCTGCCGTCCCAAGTTTCGTTTCGCGCTGGCTGTGGCTGTGCGGTCAACGTGCGTTTGTGGTTGTGGTTTGGTTTTGAAAACATTCAAATCGTTCATTGTTCCAAAATGATGTTGTTTATTTATGAAGTGTCGTGGCGTTGGTACTGTTTCAATTTTAACGCTTTATGGCCGTTGGTGGTGGAGTTGTTGATTGTTGTTTTTTGTCGTTGTTTCAATTGGCTGATATTTCAATTGTATGATTTGCATATGGATTTGTGCGTGTATGTTTTAAAGAAGAGAAATTAGAAAAAAATCAAACATAAACATGCTGTTTGCTACTCAAATGGGGTGTTTTTTGGCAACAACTGGAAGACTCTTAGACACACCCTGTCTATCAAAAACTGCTTGTTAGATCCGGACGATCCATGCCGATTTGCAATCATTTCGAATCTAAAGATGCAGCAAAATCTGAAAGCCTGATAGTGCCATATGTTTTGCTTTGTCAAGATAACGATCGTTCGATATTTAACAAAATTAATTTATCTAAAAATGTATTCTCCACTGCTACATCGAAGAGTATTCAAATGAATTGGATGTCCATCGAGGAAATTTCTGGTTGAGATAAAGACAATTAGAGTTCGATAGATCAGTTTTTCAACAACGACAAGTAGATATGGAGTATTTATAGTTTTTAAGAAGATTTTGGCATAAGGTAGGACACACGGATAGGATGTCAAATCCAAAATCATGATCAGACATGTTACTCTAGTTCA
>KI920318.1:0-19444 GCA_000473525.2 Anopheles melas | reverse complement strand
GAAGGAGTATCAATCGTATTAAACAATATGCCAGCAACGAAAGAAGCCTGAGCGACCGAGAGGCGGTGCTCCAACTTGGCAAGGCCTAATAGAGTGCATCTATCGTCATACGAAGGAAGCGGAATAGAGTGATGACCCAGCGATATCATATGATTGGATAAATTCATATCATATGATTGGATAATCTGCAAAGACAAACACGCACCCAGCATCCACATAGAGAATGCTTCTGCTAACATGCGTTTCACTTAATGCGTTGAAAAGTGTACAAATTATTCGGCTTTGGCACCAAGAAGGTTAAAGTTGTATGAGAAAACGTAAAAAGCTATTAAGTAAATTAGTAAATAAGGACCGGATAGGACGGGACGTCTCCTTAAGAGACTCGGTCACACCGTATCTTTGGCTCATTTCCTGATAGTTGGACTCCTTCACAGAATCGAGAATTTGAAAAAAGAGGATTTATAAAAGTAGGAATACATTTTTTTCTTTTTGTTTCGATTTAAAATTAAATAAATATTTTTTGTTTTAATATTTTTTATAATAATTATTTAGAAGAACGGTCTAAAATTAAAATTCATGGTACTACAATCCACAATGGCTTATAAGCGTGACCAAGGTCTACATCATTCTGTTAATTCGTAAAACTATAATGTAGGTCGCTATTTTCTAAGAAATTCAATTTAAACAACTGAAGTAATATCCGTTGATGACAATGAAACTTTGAAGAATGGGGTTGCTTATTCAAATGTGTTAACAATTGGCAAAATTTTTTAAAAGTTTTGAAAATGATGGTTTTTATACGTTATATTGAACGTATCCCATGCACAGATAACTCATACATGCACATTACAGGTATATAGAATGCAGTGTGCAAAGTAAAAGATGTAGTATACATTATACATTTTTTGCAAGAATCCTTTTAAGACAAGACCAGGGCCCGCTATAAAGGCCCGCTCACCTAGCCCGAAGTTTAACTGAACAATGAAAAAATTATTTTCTATTTAATTTCAAATTCAATTAGCGGCCATGCGAAGAAACTTACGAAATTATGGCGAAAAAACACAATCTCCACCATCAATTAATAAGAACAGCAGTAAAGCAGCTTTTACCTTGCATCTAAGTTCTTGTTTTTCAATCGGAAAGTGGTCTCCCTTAAATATCCGGGTCACGTACCATTCGGTCACAAGATCTGCCCTGCAAACCACAGCTGCTGTGTGCAGGAAAATGTTTCAGCTCCTCTATTTCTCCGAGCTCCAAGAAATGTCCCCGAATCAGACGCGGCCGAGAAAGAAAAATTGTCATCATCTGAGCTGGTGATTTCTTCCTGCTTTGGGACAAAGCTGGACCAATCATCTCCAATTGCATGCCAGCCCACTTGTAATGCAGAGAAGCAATCACACAGACACACAAACACCCAAGGAACCCGTTGCATTTCCAGTGGGACACTCCCAGATACCTTATACACACAGACACACACCGACAGGACAGAACACCCAAATGAGCTTGAAATTGAAAAGTAATTGTACCCTAATCGATTCCATTTGCAATAGTACGGTGAAGCAGCCAGCGTCTGGGACGTTGCTGGAAAGCGCAAAGCGAATACACCAGAGCAAAACTCCCGATGGATGTGGGACCATCTGGGTGGAAAGTGAGCAGCTTTCTGCGCTTCCAAATGAGCAGTTGCGAAAGCGTTGAAAAATTATCGTAATTGAAAATATTGAGCATAGTAAAACCAATTGCGAGCGCGTAGCAAATAATCGATCGCGTGAGACCTCCACGGAACGGAGCGAAGTGGACAAAGGACAATTAAATGTACACGGACTGTGTGCTGGTTGTTGATGGTATCGATCCGTTTAAAGTTGTTTAATGGTAACAGAAGTTGGGACCTTCGGTCGATCCGGCTGTTAGTTTATTCTTTCGTTTCTTAGTTAATTGAATATTTACTCCCAAAAACCCACATCCTACCGAGACTTTCACCGTGGTTGCAAAATCAATTTTGCAAAACACCACTTATTGCTTTTACTGTGTCCTCAGTTCCACTATCCTACCCTTGAGCTATGCTGCTCGCTGCTATAAAACCACATCAATTTCACCACTCTGTCGTCTCGCTGAGTGAACTGACCTCAGCAAACGCGTCGTGTAAAGTGCGCTCCCCGGAGGGTTCATTTTCTAACATGAATCCCCCCAGGAGGACGAATCACACACACACACAGCTGAAAGTTCGGACGGGCCGGACATTTTGGCACATCACACACGCGGCTTCGACCATGAAACCATGATGTATCGCGATGCATCCTGCTGCGCCATTTTCGGTTTCGGTGACGCTATGGTCTGCCACCGTGCTCACACTGTGCAGGTGTCGACGCTCCTGTCATGGCCACCCGTTGGATTTCGGTCTCTTCTCTACCTCTCTCTTCCTCTTTATCCTGTTAGTGGCTTCCATTAGTCACAATGATTTATTGAAATGTTATAGATAAATAAGCGTATGCGTTCAGGACACCCAACGCGCGTGCGGATGACCGAACGGTGCAGTAGCAGCAGCAGCAGCAGCAGCAGTAGCGACAAAAAACCCACCGGAAGGGATTGCATGCGCCAACCGAAAGCCAACCGGACCGGGTGGCTATTACCCACATCCCCATACGTCCGGGTATTCCTGGGAGTAAGCCCTGGGAGCTGGCCATTGTGTCTGAATATCCCGATGGTTTCCCCCTCTTTCTCGTTGATGTCTGTTTCGTTTCCGGAATGGGATGAGTGTGAGGAGTGCTACACCAACCTGGCGAGATACTTCAGCATTCTAATAGGCATTAGGTAACGCTAAACGAGATCTGTATACAGCAAGGAGGGCTAAGTCAGGGACATGTTTTTAGGTCCAATAAAGCAAAAGAAAAAAAAGACACACCAGTTCTCCCTCAACCATAACCGAAAGCTATTCATCCTGAACAAATTTTCCAAACTTCGTTCGAGCGTTCATGAATCCCTATCCTGGTGTGGCAGAGCCGGATGAGGGACGCCTGGATGAGCACAAACAAGCTGCTTGTATGTGCCTAATTCCCCAGGTTAGATGTTATGGACAAATTAAAACCCAACCCCGACGTTGGGGACGCGGGCGTTTGAAAAGCGGGTGCAACATGCAAAGTGAATAAGATATAGCGTCCCATGGCGCTTGCTGTTGGGTGAGCAAATGCTAGACGAGTGCAAAATTTCCTCCCTTATTGGGAAGGGAGGACTTTTTTTATTGGAAAAATGGGCAAAGGACATAAAGAAATACAAATCCACCGTAACCGGGTGAATATGAAATGGAAGGCGGCCACCACCACCAGCCAATGTAGAACCGATGGAGAATGAAGAACAGAAATGACAGGCAAATTTATTGCCAAGATCGACGTTACCATCGATTTTGCTGGCACGATGGGCCATGGGAGTACTACCAGGAATGGTGACGAGTTTTGGAGAGCTTTGGGCGGGGTGGTTTACACAGAGCACGGGCCTGCACGGGCGAGAAGAGTCGATTGAAAACAAGTCCATGGATTTAAAGCACTTAAGCACTTTGCTAGGGACCGAAATGTGTAAAAGAATGTGTTTTGTTCTAGGCGGACTCTCCCTTTGTTACCCTTGCCATTGGCACTAGAAAGCTCCAAAGCTTCCATCGAATGGTAACATTCCAACGGGTCACACTTTACTCCCTAAACATCAACCCGCTCCAGTTGACATGTG
This sequence comes from Anopheles melas, assembly GCA_000473525.2. Taxonomy (NCBI): domain Eukaryota; kingdom Metazoa; phylum Arthropoda; class Insecta; order Diptera; family Culicidae; genus Anopheles; species Anopheles melas. Next base: position 15,730 of record KI920318.1, on the reverse strand, counting down.
AAGCCTATTCAGCTGAACGAACAGCACGCAGTAATCGCTTCAGGCTCTAAAACGATCGATAAAGTGTTGTTATTTGAGCAGCTGCAACACACAATAATGAATATTTCGGCTTTTGAAACGTTACTAAATTGATTTACGAGCCAACCGTGTGCCTAAAGCACCGAACAATGTAAGCTTCGTTTCGGACATTGGGGTGTTTGTTGCACATCCCCCTCCTTCTTTCCCATTCACCCAATGGGCAAACCAGAGGGTGCAACCAATTAGCCTCCGATGAGGCATTAGCGTTTGGCAGGTGTATAAAGCACCATCGTCATCCCCGAGTTCACATACAAAAGCTTCCTACGCCACCACCATATGCCGTGACCGACCGGTTAATTGAACAGCGCCATGAGCGCCCTTTGGCCGCAAACAACGAAAGTGGCGAACGGGAGGCGTGTAAAATTTAATTAACATTCGGCTGCAAGGATTGATGTTTGTTTTCTGCGTAATTAAATTGAAAAACGCAATTTCGCACAGAGGGTGTAGTGTGTTGATCTTTTATTTTGCAAGCAATATTGATGTAACATTACATACAACAACATTCGAATGTCCGAGAAAGGATGAAAGATGAAACGTTTACCCTCATCATCGTTCTGATGATTCGGTCATTGTTGGCTGAAGTTATATCAATTTTCAGCATACAATTTCTACTCAGAATCGTTTGCAAAAATGCAATGCTTCACCTCGTGTCACGCTTCATAAGCGAACAAATCCACAACGCTTTATGTAACAATCAAAACTAATGATGTAATTCCACACATGCAAGGATAACTATCCATCCTATCCACACTAGTGATGGGTAAAGTTGATAAAAAAAAACCCGGTATCGATTTCGAGCCCAATCCGAAAATTTACGAAACTACTCCGGAAATTAGGTTCGTCTAGCATTATCCAGGGTCGTTCGAAATCGTCTGAAGCCGTCCGGAGTCATCCCGAGTTGGCCGGAGTCGTCCGAAGTCGTCCAGATTCTGTCGGAGTCGTAAGGATGTCGACTGGAATCGGCCTTCGAAGCAAATACGATACTTTATACGAAAAGCACGCACAAGGCGATAGACAAAAAAAACACAACGAAACAAAATGCTCCAAACAACTTCGAACGACTCCGGCCTACTCTGGCCGACTTTGGACCACTGCGGATGACTCCGAGACTCCGGGCGGAACTAGTAGTTCCTATTTTTCCGGATTCGGAATCGAAGTCGTGGATGCGCTCCACGAGAGCCCACACCACTAAACTAACCCTCGGCTGCCTTTGCCTAATAGATGATTAATGGTTGAGTTGGCTCTTGATTTTCAGCTTCCCCGCGTGCGTGGTGTGCGACAAAACGTGCCTTATCATGCTGCTGCTGCTGCTGATGCGACCAACATGTAATCGATAATGGATTTGTTACGCATCGATGCCAACGGTGCGCCGGGTTCCCCATTATTACGCAAAACGCCACCCACATTTATTCAATATAATAATAGTTCCACTGTGACGGGCCACAATTTAGTGCAACCTCACCTTTTCAAATCCTATTTGGTTTATGTGTGTGTGTGAGTGTGTGTTTTGAGGGCGTTATAAAATCGCACCACTAAACCGGGCGGGTACGATGCTACACAGCTGCTTAGCTACCCTTAGCGCTTAAAAGCGAAATTATGATAAGCAAATCCGTTCTTCCAGTCCTTAGAATCCAGCGAAAAGTGTTTCTTGTATTTATTCGGAGTGTTTTTTTTTTTTCTCCGGGAATAAAAGGGACAATTGGGTTTTGTCCACTAAAGGTAGGATTTGTTGTTTTTCCTCCCCTTCGTGGTGCTAAAATGGTCGCAATACAATATTTCACCCACCCAATGCTGACCCAATGCGGCAAGAACCATCCACTAACGGACACTATCCCTTTTTTCGATAAGGTAGTATTTATACAATTTATTTCTTTCAAGATAAAGTTTCAATTTAAAAGCAATCCCCAGACCACTTCCGCTGGTCCCCACTTTCTTGCTGGGTCTTCCACTCAATGGTGTGGAAAAGCGGGGAGAACAAAAAAAATGGGAAGAAAACGCTTCCCGCACGCCGTCAAACAGATGACGGGATCAAAGTGTTTCCGGGGCCACTGATTTTTTTTTATTTTACGATGTTAATTGATATTGATAGGAAAAGAACAAGGGAGGGAAACACTTCCATCCATTTTCCCTCAGACAGCAGCCCCAACAGACACAATTTTTTAAACGATCGGTGACTGATTTTACGGCTCTCTGCCACTCATGGTCGCGCGAAAAGGGAGCCAGAGCGAAACAAAAGCAGATAGGGAAAAGGGTTCCCTAATTTCCACTTTCCCTATAATGATGGTCCCAAGAAAACGGGTGGTAAAGTGCCATCATGAGAAGAGCTGAGCAGTGGGTATGATATTGAAGATAAGAGTGAAGTGATTGAAAATAGAAATAGTAAAGAAAGTAAAAGAGAAATAAAGTTAACTGCCAATATCAATGTGGTGGTGGGAATGTGTTCATCAAAATAATTCAAAATTATGTACAACATTTGGAAAATTCTGGAAATTAATTGAAAAAAAAACAATAATCCAATTGGAAAAACAACATCTCGTTGGATGAGTGTTTGGTAAACAATTTCACATTTGTATAGGCAGGGTTTATAACAATGGCCAGAATTGCTTGACTGTTTTTTTTGCAGCATTTTTTCCCCCAAAAGGTGTCCGATACCGCCGAAATCAATCGGAAATCAACTCCCATATTCGACAAAACACACCAACAAAGAAAGGTTTGTTTTATATCTGAGGTCAATCTCGCCAAGGAAATATAATCATTTAGAAAAACGATTATGGATACCTTTCCATTAAACCTTCCTATCCTATGCTTTTGTGTGTGTTTTTTTGTTCCTTCGCGACTATTGAGCAAACGGTCAATTTGTGAAGAGGATACTTCACCATTACCTTTACCCAAGGAATAATGTCTTACTCATCCAAAAAGGGTAAAGGGTTTTCATTGAATCTTATCTAATAAGGACGTTCTTTATGTGGATCGGTTTGGAAGTTTTTGAGCATAATTATTCTGAAGGAGGCCTAACAGCGAGTAAACTGGCAACAATCATTATCCATTGAGCTGTTTTGATGAAAATTAATATTGATGATGGTAGATGGAAGAAATATCGCACCGGACCCCTTTTGGGCTGTTGTCTTCCATCAATCAATATTATGTGTATGATATGCAGGTTTAATTCTTTTTGGGATAGAACCTTTTTGTTCAATGCTCATAATAATAAATAAAACCGAAACCATTCCAACGGTTGTTCGGCACTACTGTCATGTGCATTATTTAGCTGCAAGATAACGATGGAAATGTTTGCAAATGTGTGGCATAAATTTTACATCCTCATGTGCATTTCTTCCACCGCGAACGATCAAACAAACCTGCAAAACCCCTTCAAATACTATTGCTCACCTTTTATTTTCCACCCTAAAATATGTGTCAGATTTTTCTTTCCCCCTCCCCACTTCGAAAATTGTTATGCCCTCCCAGCTCAAGGCGAAACTGTTGCCTCTTGTGGGTAATAAAATTCCGAAATCAAAAGACGCTGAAAACGGACAGAACCGGGCCACCGGCCCGAGAGAAAGGTTTGGGGAAGATTGGTGGTGGTGGCGGTGGTCGCTGGTATTGCTACTACGGCTTCCCCCAGTTTTTTCATGCTTGATTTCCCGTCCATCCCGTACCTACCTACCGGCAGCTATGCCGGTGTGTCCCCCAGTTTTTTCATGCTTGATTTCCCGTCCATCCCGTACCTACCTACCGGCAGCTATGCCGGTGTGTGCTTGTATGATAGCACTTTACTAAATTATTCATTAACAACAGACATCACGGCGAATGCGCGAAGGGTAAGCATTTCACCTGCAGGTGGGCCGAGGACGCGTACGTGTGCCCGCGAGGCAGGTAAAGGTTACTAAAGACCAAAGTGCCTAAAGTGGCCGTGCCCGACGACAATCAGCGCGCGCGTTGTGCGTTCGCATTTTTCCACCTTTGAAATGGTAATAACAATCACGAGCCCAATCACACGAAGAAGCGAGGGGATGCTGCTGCTGCTGCTCCTGCTGCTGCTGTGGATGCGGATTTGCTTTCGTGGAAGGAAAAGTCAGCGACACACTTGGTAAGGCGTAACACGTTAGAAAAAAAGATGTAGGGGAAATGGTGGAAAAGAAAAGGCAAGACAGTGATGAATACGAAAGTGTTGTGGCTCCGGTTAAAAGGATACAGCGCGCGAAACGTCGGCCACCGTGAACGATGATGTCCACGTGCTTGCAACATTAACCGACACTTGGGAAGGACCACTGTGTCACCGTTTTGTTGCTCTTCCCCTATGCTACAGGCTGATGTACAACACAGTAGGCTATGAATACTCTTTTATATTACACGCATACAGTACCGTTTGATGGAGAAATGGGGAGGGGGAGCAATGGATGGAAACCCATAGGGGCCTCGGCGCTAGCGAATGGCATTAAATTTATGTATTTTTCATCAAGACAGATATGGAGTGATAATGATGAATACGCTCAATTATGATAAAAGCACGGCGGCAGCAGCAGCACCACCACCACCCGTCCCACGAATAGAAAGAATTGCTTCCCTGTTTAGTGTGCTCCGCAGCGCATAAATATTCCGCAACCGGCTACAGTCGGTCTCAAATGTTGCGTCCTCCTTGACTTTACTCAAATAATTAATACTTTCATGTAGCTCTTAAAAAGGCTATATTCTTTCTTTTGCATGTTGTGTATCGCTTTTTGTATGAATACATCTATATTTATACTTGTTTGTATCTGATAAACTAAATTGTAGTTCATTAATTAATTCAATGAGCCGGTCTCGTGGTACAGTCGTCAACTCGTACGACTTAACAACATGCCCGTCATGGGTTCAAGCCCCAAATGGACCGTAGCCCCATACGAAATGGTGCAGGCAGCAGGCCTTGACCGACAAACGGCCATTGTGCCAAATGAAGAAGAAGAAGAAGTTGATTAATTGTTCAGGCGCGTTTCCTCCTTAAATGAACCCGAGCGGATATTGAAAAAAATCTTTAAAATTATAAAACAACATATTATGACACTTTTTTTGACAAAAGTATAACAAACAAATTACAAATATAGAAAATCGGTTTAAAAATAAAGATAAGTAGCTTATTATATCATAAGTAAAAAGTAAAAAACGTTTAGTTTTAACAATTTAATTAACTACAACTAACTTAATTGTTTATTTAAAAACAAAAAAACCCATAACAGAGCATACAAACAAAACAATAATTAGAATATAATGCAAAAAAAACACTTCATAAGTAGCCTTTACCGTACCTCACTGTACGTGCTAATCACTCATAAAATATTCAATAAACATTCGCACAGTTGGAGAGGAAAACCTGTTGTGTCTATTGCCTGCCATTCCGTACCAGACCGTAGGGCGTAAAATTGAGCAAGTGCATTAAAACTATCACTTGCCAACCGCTCCCCCAACTGTCCCACTGGGGGAAAAACAAAAACAGCGCTCGGTTTGAGCTCCCGTGGGAGAAATTGCCCAACCCTGGTTCAGGCCTGGCTGTTTTATTACCATTTTCTTGCTGCATTCGGGCAGATTTTTAATCGGCCCTAACCACACCATAAAACTAACGCTTTCTTACATCAATTGTAAACAGTACACGATGGATGGATAGCAGAACTCATATTCCCCCAAGCACCGAGGCCTGATCCATGCACAAGCACTTGGATGATTATGACTCAATTTATATCAATTTGTTTGTCATTTTCCGACACCGATATCGCCCTTCGAAGCTAAACATCTTCCTCAATCAAATCGTGTCGCCGGTCCAACGCAGACAGTACTTATACCGAAGGCTTTCCCTCACTTGCACTGTACAGTGTCTTCCTCCACTCGGCAAGATGAATGTGCTGTGCGGGAAAGTGTTGCCGCTTTATCTAATTTATGGCACACTGGCGACGGTGGTCGCTACGATTCTCGTCCGAAAACTACAAGAAAAGCCGATACGAAAAGGGGGAATGTTCGGCAAAAACTAGAAAGAAAATCGATCAAGAAAGTAGCCCCTTCTTCGTATGATGATGATACTGATCACGGCAGCTGGGCAAAGGAATTGGAGCTCAACGGAGGGGAATTAGAACATTCCTGTGGTTTCGCTGGGCAGCTTAGTCTACTAAAGAAATTAACCTTCCCCACTATGCCGACTGCTGGAAAGAGGGAAAGCGTAAATATTTCAATAAAAGCCTTTCTCTCTTCCCAAAACAGATATTTGCAAATCCACCGAAGCTGCCATCCAATCCCTTCCCGCCAAAATGACTTGTGCCGAGAGAAGGTGGTGGAACCAAATTTATAGACATCGCGCGGCAACCATCGCGCATTCCGTGTGTCGCGCGCACACAGTAACCCTTAGATGCCCAATGGTTTAGAACGACCCCTTCCCGAAACCACCCGGCACACGTTAAAAGAGACCTCCCCCCTCCCCCCCCATTATCTTCTCTTCCATTCTTGGTTGCGGTTGTGGTTGTGCTCTGTGTCCCAACCTCTTCACTTCCAGCTAGTTAAGATGAACGGGCATGAAAAGGCGATTTATGCCGTCCCGGGGGAAGGATTTGCTGTTGCCCATTTTCCATTCCCGGATTCCCCGGGTTTGGAAAATCACCGACCACCACTACCCGGTCCCGGAATTTCAACCAATTCCAGCGTGATCGATGAAGAACGAATCAAATCTCATCTTTCTTGGTTCTGGAGTTTGTTGCAAGCTTTGAACCACAAGATTTTGCCCGTTGCCATTCACGTCGGACGGCTCCAATCGCTTTGCCAGTAAAACGCGAACCAAATGGGAGGGAAACGGGCCTTTCGTCGTTTGTTTTATGATCTATCGACGATTGAACTGTAAATGGCACTGACGAATGGGGCAAGTGGGGTTTTCTGAGGGCCCCTTGGAACCGGGGCACACGCGGTTTATGGTTTCTTCCACAGCACATTTCTTCGGGCCTTCTAAGAGAGAAAGAGAGAGAGAGAGAGAGAGAGAGAGAGAGAGAGAGAGAGAAAGAGCGAACGAAATGGTAAATTTTAATGGTTTATTGCAGAGCCTGCAATCAATAAATCAATCGGTTTGCGGTAGCAGCAGCAGTAGCAGCAGTAGGATCGATTAACCGTTGGCAATGGGCTAAATTGATTGTTTAATAATTCGAATGCTAAATTGATTCTTCGGCCATCTGAGCTAAGTTGAGTATCTGCGTAAAATGGTTCTTTAGATAGATGTGAGGGTTCAATTATATGGTTCAAGTAGTTGAGGCTTCAAGTACCCCAAAGACATTGTTATCCTCTTACAGGGTTTTTTTTGTTCAGGGGTTCTCATAGTTGTGGAACATTTTCTTGAATTCCCAATGAGTTTGTCCAAAAAGCGTACCATAGAGTCAAATTACCCTCATCTAAAGTTCAGTTGTAGTAAGAAAATACACTATGAGAACACCTGGAAAAGCCTGTATAGCTCACATTTAAATTACTGAATGTCTTTTATTTAAAAAAAAAACATTAAAATATTTGATAAATCTTCTCTAAAAAATTAAAAAAAAATCTTCGAGTCAATTGTTCATTTATCTGTAATGCCTTGTGTAAAAAAAATATATTTCTTCGGAGCAACACGGCTTTATGCCCCATCGCTCAGCGTCCATCAACCTAATGTGTTTTTGGGCTTCTGTATATCATAACCTGTCTAGTGGTAAGCAAGTAGACACTGTTTATACCGATTTCAAAGCGGCATTTGACAGTATACCTCTATCATTACTTGTTGCTAAGCTTCGAAAACTAGGTTTCGGTGGCTCTATATTGCCGTGGTTTAACTCCTATCTTGAGAATCGTTCATATGTAGTTAAAATCTGTGGCTCTTTCTCTGAATGTTTTCTTAGTTCTTCGGGTGTCCCACAAGGTAGTGTCCTTAGTTCCTTACTGTTCATTCTGTTCCTCAATGACTGTACTTCTATCCTTCCTCTTAATGGCTTCTTGCTATATGCGGATGACGTTAAAACATTTCTTCCTGTATCTTCTACAGCTGATAGTCTAGTCCTTTAATTCTGGCTCTGTAAATTCTCTACATGGTGTGCATCTAACGGTGTAGTCCTGTGTCCTGAAAAATGTTCTGTCTTATCTTTCTTCCGATCCTTTACAAGTATAACTCATGCTTATAGTGTCTGTGATGCCCCTGTTCCCCGTGTGTCCTTGTCTAAGGATCTTGGCGTCTTCTTTGACCCGAGTCTCTCTTTCATAGAGCATACGGACTATGTCATCAACAAGGCCAACAAAAGTCTTGGTTACATTTGTCGCATGTCCACTGAAGTTCGCGATCCTTTCTGTCTTAAGTGCCTTTATTGTTGCTGGGTCCGTTCCGCACTGGAATATGTCTGTATCATCTGGTCTCCTGTCCAAGTATCTCTGCTCCAAAGGATTGAGAGGATCCAGAGACGGTTTTACGAGGATTATATTTCGTAGATCGCTGGGTCATCACTCTATTCCGCTTCCTTCGTATGACGATAGATGCACTCTATTAGGCCTTGCTAAGTTGGAGCACGACCTCTCTTAATACGATTGATACTCCTTCCCTTCTGTCGCGCTTACATTTGTATGCGCCTTGTCGCACCTTACGTTATACGCCTTGTCGCACCTTACGCTCCTTTTTCGTACCATAAACTCCTTCCAACTCCTGCTCTTCCGGCCTCTTCTTACTCCCGAATAATTGTACACTTTAGACAGTAAGCACTATTGCTGCAACCCAACGTGGCCGAGCAATTAATAAAATAAAATAAAATAACAACAATTTCATCCTTCTTCAAACAAGTGCTAACGCTACTTTACATTCGATTTTATCGTCCCTACTTTAAACCGGTCCGATTATCCAGCCCGCGATGCTAACGCTACTTTACATTCGATTTTATCGTCCCTACTTTAAACCGGTCCGATTATCCAGCCCGCGATGCGATCGCGTTTATATTTATAACGCCCCAGGATGCTCACCGTTTCCGGGACATTAGTACCGACAGGACAGTCAGCTTCAAGCCTACACAGCTCCGAGAGCGCTCCTTGGGTTAAGGTTAAATTAAATAGCTTTCTTCGTTTCCGGGACATTAGTACCGACAGGACAGTCAGCTTCAAGCCTACACAGCTCCGAGAGCGCTCCTGCGAGCCCCCTTAAACCCGAAACAATCAGCGAAAAATGGTCTCCGGTGTACCATCGTTCTAGGGCGGTTCTTCATGTGCGCGCACCCGCCCGCTTGCCGTTAGCCATTTTCATTGATTTCGCTCCACAGGCCCAGCACTTGATGCTCCCCGGGGCCGTATAGCGAGCGAGGAGGGGTATTGCATTTTTTTTAGTGCCAAACCGCTGCCTACGAAGAAAGCCACACCTGTGAACGGTGCGTTTGTGCCACACTTTGAACGGCAACGAATCGCAGGAGGAACATTCCTCATCCCTCCATCTCTGGCTGGTGTGCAGTAAGTGTATAATATTTACAAAAACTTATCACCATCATGGGTGCCTGTAAAGCGTTTCTTTTTTTTTTCTTTCTTTCAAACCCAACACGATAAGGATATGGCATTCACTGCCCCCCACTCCCCGGAAACATTCGCGAGCATGCCGCGCCAACAATGGCAAACAATATACGCAATGCGTTTTACACGCGCACGCAAGGGAAGGTTGCTTGGTTGCTTGCGGGAAGAATTCACCAGAGAGACATACATTATGCTTTATGCACAAATCGGCCCCCAGTTTTCATGGCTTTGAAAGGTAGAGCGGGGAAGCCGAGATGGGGGGACTGATTGGCTTTTCCCCACAGGCCATCGACAGCGAGCTGCCGCGAAGCTGCCGATAACGAGGAACGAGCGTTTGTTGCAAGCAACCTCGAACTGCAAACGGGTTGATGAGATGGAGAGGTATCCCAGCTCCACCACCACCACCATCATCATCATCACCGCCGTGTACAAGTTTAGTCCCCCTGTCCCGCCCTTTTGTCAAACTAGAAGAAGGAGTGCAGGAGTTTTAATCTAGTCCAGAGAGTTCAGGAATCTTCAGGAGACGGCGACAATATTCCACGCCTCGAATGCCCCTTAAAACCAGCCCCACGAGAAGATTCTTAAGCCACCCCGGAGATCCCGGGGCTCTCCCCTTCCATAGGCACTTCCTCCAGCGACGTGGAAGAGGCAGATACAACAACAATCCCTTCGGCGTTTGTTTGGATCCACTCCATCCACTCCCCCACCCCCACGCGGTGTCTCTGTGGTTTTTTGGCCCGTCGACCGTGCCACCGAGAGGCATATTTTATACGAAGGAAATTAAATACTTCCGTCTTACCTCGTCGGTTCCTGTCGAGTTTTTCCTGCCATCCTTGTATCCCTGTGGCTTGGTTTACTTCCCCCGAGAACACGCCTTCCGGATGTCGGATGTGTGTGTGTGTGTGTGTGTAGTGTGAGAGAGAGAGGCAAAGGGAAGAGCGTTTTAGAGCCCGCCATCCCTTGAGCAGGATGAGGAAGGGGAGGGAAGGGTCGGACGGGCAAATACTGTTGAGATTATGCTGTGTCAGTTTGCGTTTGTAGTACGATAATGTGATATGGGTTTTGGTGGGCTGGGTGGAGTGGTGGTTGCAGCGAGTTCGGATGCCTTCTTCACTCGGAAGAACCCGTTTACGGCGGGGGATTACACTGTGAGAGGACAGGAGAGGGCAGAAGGGACGATACACCGGTGGGACAAATTTAGTCGCGTTTTACACTTTTACGCACCAATTCGCTAGCAATCCGGTATTTAATCCCGACATTCCAGGATGTCGTTCGCCCCCCCCCCCCCCCCCAGTTTCGGGTGGGAGCATGGCATGACGTGGATACGGGGGAAAACAGGCTGCAATGAAAAGGGGCTTTTTTATTAAAAGCTTGACGTTTTTCTGCTTTCCAGTGCGCTGGTCTAGAGAACTGTTTTAAGGGGGTGCTAAAAGTAACTTACAGTTTTGTAGGGCTTTTCTTTGCCGGTCCCGCAGGACTCCACACGATCTTGAAGCGGAATTTCAATATTTATTTAATAAAACGTGTTTCGGCACACTGTTGCCTAAAATAAAGAGTTTATAATTAAATATTACATTACAGCACTATTTCCTCCCTTAAACCTCTATATCCATTCACTTCTCCAATTGGATTTAAGCTCCTTTCACAAGCTGACCCTAAAATAATTACAACGAACAATTAGATTTCGAGTTTCCGGTGGCTGCAATTGGCTCATCACGACGTCACGCTTTGCCTAAACCCAGCCGGAAACGCTTTCTCACTTACCAGTGTCAGTATTACATATTTCCACGTAATCTCATTAACTTGTGCTGAAGGGAATGAAATTAAAAATTATATTTTAACCCTTTCGTGCCCTTTTTTCGCACTAAAAACGCACCCCATCGGTTCCGTTTCCGTTTGCTTACGGCATGCTCATCGGTCACCTCTTTCAAGTGTCGCTCCACTATTAATTCGCTCGCCCATTTTCCGCGAAAACCGGTCGATGGGTCACGGATAGGAAAAAGGATATTATCCCAGAGAGTGTTCCGGGTCACTGATATGGAGATTCAGTTCGGAGGAAAAGGCCCTGTCACCTTTGTCACGCCCGAAGGAGCAACAGTTTTTTGGTGGGAAAGTGATAAAAAGAGAAGCAGGAGGGTGGCTCCAAGGTTGTGTGATGAGGAGGAGGAGGAGAAGGAGGAGCGCGTGTTGTGATTTACTATTTTAATTGTTTTTACACGACCTCGCAAAAAAAGGATAGGCAACGCTGTTTTGCTGCTAGTGGAGGAAAAAATAGCATTCGTTTTGAAAAACGGCTTACAGGCTTTTGGCCGGAATTCGCTGAAGGACGATGACGATTGACATTTTCTCAGGACAGGCTTTCCGGTGTTGGGGCTTTTAATGGAGCTTTTTATTTGTTTGTGTGTGTGTGTGTGTTCATTTTTTGCCCAAGTTCCTACAAAATAGTGCAAAAAAGTAATTAATTTTCCTTCGCGGAAAATGGCCAAACATTCTTTAAAGTGAGAATCGTTTTATTTTCTTCATTAAGAGACGAATGTGTCAGTATACATCGTACAATCAATATTTCTTCTCCTCTATCATTCGCATTAGTACTGTGTGTCATGTAAAGAAAACTAATAATTGAAAAAATGCATTAAACGTTGATTTGTTTGTTGGCACGCGAATAATTCAAACAGAAAGATGTTGTATTGGCCTGAAACAACAAAACAGAAGCCAACGATCGTTAGTATTTTATCGACGCATTGGCGGAACAGACGGTAGCGAATGGCTAAGTAATGGTCCTTCTTTGTTCGGTATTTGGCAAGCCATCTGGTTTTCGCACAAAACGTAACTCTTCAGTCGTGTTCGCTCTCTTTTAAATCTTTCAAAAAAGGGAAATAATATCTCAAGTGATTCCACTCAAGTAACTTCTAACGGAATGAACAAAACATCTACCAGAGAGTTGTATCGGAAGAGATCCAATCCGAAACCTTTTCCTTGATGCTGAGCAGTATGTGTGTGTGTGCGTGCGTGTAATGCAGACTACCCTACCTATCTTTGCCAATGAGCATTAATTTAACAATTACTGCAAACACATACGTAATACCACTAAATCAAACGAAACACGTTCCAGCACCCGTCGCAAGGTTTCATCAATAATCATCAAACAAACTTCGCGATACGTTATTGTCCTCGGTGGCCGACGAGATATCGATAACATCCTGCGATGCTTCCAGCGATTCGTCATTCCTGCTCGACTCCATCGACATGTTCTGCTGGGCCGTACTAACCACAACAGTACCATTCTTCTTGCCCCGCGCATTGACCGACACGTTTGCGTTCAGCGTCAGCTGGATGGTGATTTCCTGGGGCGACTGGGAAGTATCCGCATTTCGCGTGCGCTTCTTCCTCGGCGTTTCGATGCGTATGTTTATACCCTGCGCTGACGCACTCTGTACCACCGTGACCGTTTTCTCCCTGCGCCGGGTGGATCGATTTTCTTCGACAGCTACCTTTGCACCGTGCGCCTTCCCTCCTCCACGCGGTGGTTCCATTGGTTCCTTCTTCGGGTTTCGTCTCACTTTCGATAGGGCACGGGAAAGCTGTGCTGCTGCTTCCTCTTCGTCCTGCTCGTCCTCCTCCTCATCGTACCGAGTGTTTGGCTCCGTGTCAGGCAAAGCCATTCTTTGTGGGTTAGGCAGGAGAGGTTTTTTCACCCTGGGTGATGCTGCCGCAGCAGCAGCCGCAATGGCAGACGCATCGGCACGGTCCATTCTGCGCTTAGCTCTTTGCGAGAGCACGGGCGAATCATCTTCATCATCGTCCTCCGGCGTGTTGGGCACCGTGTCCGCTACCACCGTGTGCGATCGGTTCGTAGTGCGCCCTTTCGTTTGCTTTACCAGCGAAGGGCTTTGCACGGCTGACCTTTGATTTCGTTTCGGGGTGCGCGCTCTGTCGCTGTGCTCGTCGTCGTCTTCCGGCGTGTTCGGTACCGTGTCGGCCAGCCCGTTCGATATCGAAGTGTCCAGTGTCCGGCGTTTCTTTCCCTTCGTTTTGTTCATCGGGCCCGAGGAATCGTTCACGTTCGTGCTGTTAGCTATGCTTACCTCGAGCACGCCCGTATTCGATGCTCCCAGCGTTTTGAGCGCCTTTTCGAATATTTTAGTACAAGCGGTGTACTTGGGCGTTTCGTTGTAGCGCATCCCGTGAACAAATTCCAGAAACGGCTGCAACACCTTCGGCACTGCCACGTGCTTCCGGAAGCTACGCTTCAGCAAACCGGCCACATCGCCCATACCTTCCTCCTTCATCTGCTGCACCTTGTTGCAGTCCTTCAGCAGCTTGTCCTCCTTCCAGGGCAAACTGCCCCCGGCCCACTCGATCATATTGTAGGCCAATATCTCCAGATCACCCCGCATCGTCATCACGCCCTGGTGTGCGTCGCGCGACGTGTACTCGATCGTACCGTTGTGCTTCTTGCGCGGGTCCGGCTTGAACTGATCCTCCACCACGAACCGGCTCGCCATGCCGAAATCGACCAGATACAGCCGCTCCCGGCCACGATCACCCATCCCGAACAGAATGTTATCGCCCTTCAGATCCGCGTGCACGTACTGGTTCGAGTGGATGTACTCCAGCACGTCCAGCATCTGCATCGCAGCGCGGCAAACAGTCGCCAGCGGCAGACAGTTGCCGTTCTGTACGTAAACCGACTGCAAGCTGGCACCGAACCGGGGAATCACTAGAAACCGATGCTTGACACCGTTCAGCGTGTGCGATCCACTGGCAAGGTACTGCGGCATGCCCAGGTGCTTCAGCTTGCGCAGCTTCCGGTACCGTTCGATGTCGTCCACCTTGCATATTTTGCGGTAGAAGTGAGTCTCGACAAACAGTGGCCCATTCTCATGCGGTTCCTAAGGACAAAGAAACGAGAGCCGGCGGGCATTTGAGTTTAGGACAACATGTTCGCTACAACAACATTCCTTAGAAAACAGTCCCCCTCCAGCTACTTACGATCTTCACAACGTTGGGATAATCGGCGACCGTTTTCGGGGCAGCATGGGTGAAGCAGTACGCGCAGTAAATCTCCCCGAAACCGCCGGCACCAATCGATGGTCCCACCTTCCACGGTACGTTAAGCGCATCGGTTAGGACCGTCCCGAGCGGGATCTTCTCCGGCCGGGTGTACAGATTATTTGCACGCTTCGGGCGCTTGGCACCGCCCGCATCAGCCGGCCCTGGTTTCCGGCGGGACATTGCTACGGCAAACAACACACACACACACACACACAGAAAAGCGCTAAAAACTGATGCTCAGCCCGGCACGAAAACAAGCGCGCGCCGATCGAGTCGGGTAGATTTTCGTTATTGTGATGCTGAATGGCCGCCAATCGGAATTTGACGTTGGTTGACGTTTATGGCAGTTTGAACGGTGACGTTTGTTCGGCGAGCGCCATCACGTGCGGTGGACAGTAGCGGAACTAGCAAAGCTGTAAAAAGATCGCGGAAAGATCGAAATTAATTTAAAATTATCGGTAGCATTACGAGAACAACGGAATTTTTAATAAAATTCGGTTAGCAGCTTTATTTATTCGCTTTTCATCGATAATGGATCAACGTTGCCAGCAACATTTGAATTACACGGCAAGATTTGGTTGGAGTTTTTTAAGGCAATGTTGACGGTTGGCCCTATCGGGGCTGTGCAGAGACGAATCAAAAAGATTTCCCGGCCGGCAATTTGGATAATGATTCATACCTGAAAAAAAGATCACAAACAAAATCGTTGGCTGTTGTTTGGTCCTCGATTACTAACATGAGCTGTGTAAACTACATTTCGGATTTTTACTTATTTTTTTCCTCTCAGCATACTACAATTTAAAACATCGTCACCCTGTTTTAGGACACAACGAAGCTTCCCATAGCAACAACTCAACCATCGACTAACATAAATCATCAACCAATTCCAAGTCGAGACAGACCCAACGATAACGACACACATACTCACACATACACACTTGGCACAGAGCTAATAATCCCACACTGACTCTACCTAAGCTAGACACACGTCATACAATAAAGTGCAATTATTTCTCACTCTACACTCCATTTTACGGCTGCACCGATGGCGCACGGGCCAAGGGCGGCGTTTAACCACCGACTCTTC
>KI920317.1:16024-27676 GCA_000473525.2 Anopheles melas | reverse complement strand
GTGTGTGTGTGTGTGTGTGGACACTTTGCTTACCATTTTCACTTCCCATCCCCGGCTTTCTGTGCGCTTTCATCCCGCGCATGATGCTTGAATGCGCTTTTACACCCTTTTTTCCTGTTGAAGTGCATTCCTGAATCGGCTTATCGATTATCGCGGACACATCGTGTCGTGTGTGTCGGTGAGTGGGGGGAGGGGGCAAGCCACATGACGTTAAGAATGGATTCACTCCCTCGGGGAGCGTACGATCGTGGCATCATCTTGACTTTGCTCGAATCGATTATCGAAGGCGGACGGTGCGGGACATATTGGAAGTGTTCAATGATGCTCGATATTTTTTTTGTCTCGTAACCCTTCGTTGGTCCGATTTGTTTTCCATCCTGTCAGATGGAGACAGGGAGGGCTCAGGACAGCACCAATCAATCATCGTTTTCATCCCTTGTAATTGTGGCTGAGTAATTGAGAAGGCCCCTTTTGCTTCACGTATCGTGCAATTGTGGAAAGATTAATATCTTTTGTGCTTTATCACCATTTGGGAACAATTTTGTTTCGTTCGTTTTTGATCCACTGCTTGTCTTTGTTTCCTCATCTTCAGAACCTACTAACCAACGGTGCCATTGCGTATAATTTTATCGCCAGCGGGTGTCCGCATTTTTAGCGCACACCATCCCAACACCTTGGCCAATTTTACGCCCTGCAAAACTTCACTAGGGATCGTGAAAATTGACAAGCTACCGACAAGTGGCCGTGGGTCAGCCAATGAAGGTTATTGCCGGGCGGTTGATTGTGTGTGCTCGTTCGCAATCTTTGTCTGCCCTTTCGACTTTGTGGGCGCAGGTGCACTTACTTGCAAGATGCAAACTTTCCACCGCAAACAAACTGTGGCACGACACTGGAAGGCTTCCGGAGAACATAATGAGGGCTTTAGGTTAGCCGAAAGGGAAACGGAGACAAGCGAAAGGGACTCATTCTTTCCCTCCTCCCAGTGCACACACGCGCGTATCATCTGCATCATAATCAACTCGTAATCAATGTGAGGAGCGTGTGTGTTCCCCTGAGGAGTCAGATCGCTCCCACTCTAAAGCCATCCGACAACAATTCAACATCAACAACATCATTACCATAAACACCGCCGCTAATGATGATGCTGTGTTTGTGAGTATGGGGAGGATGCAGATGAAAGCGTGCCCTTCGGAATCATCCACTCTCTTTGTGACAGAGTTACAAACCCACTGGATGATCCTACCATCGGGAGATCGTAGGAATTGCACCAAAATCCAAGCAAGCATCACGCCGGCACTGTGTTACTAGGTCTGTAGGTCTCTGCGATAACATCAATAAGAAACTGTGAAGGAGAGAGAGAGAGAGAGAGGGAAGCCCTACTCGGAAAGCAATGTGGGCGCGTGGGTCGAACACCAGCCGCTGAAGGCCAAACCCAACCGCAGATTCTGACGACCACGAACGAACGAACGAACCCACCCTAAAGCTGATGCCGGGCTCCCAAGCCCTGCAAATGCATTTGCATCTGTTGGGGATGTTTTCCCTTACACCCTTCCCTTTCGCCGGTTTTGTTTACAGCTAATAATTTTATCTGAAATTATTGATCATAACAAAATTGAATTCCCTTTCCATCTCCGTTGCACACCGGCTCGAAGTAAACCCTTTTTCTGGAGAGCTTCATTGGATTAACACACTTCTAACGAGCTTTTCCTTTCCCTCGCCACAAAACGGACGAGATAGCTTTTATCCACTAGGGAACAATAACAACAATAACAACAACAACAACACCAAAAAAGGGTTCGATGCTAGGATTGGCCACGTGCCTCCTCTTTGGTGGGTTTTCGTTTCCCGACGGCCGCGAAGATGCGATCCAAATCGTCATGTGTGTTGTTTTATCCATCTCCATCTCTCTTTCTTTGTATCTGCCTTTTTTCTGGCAACAAATCGAGCTTTATGGAAGACGATTGGAATGCGACTCGCTCATTTGTAGCAAAGAGAACTGTGTGGGGCTGAGGATCAACACCCGTGGCTGGGTAGCTCGCTCGCTTACCCATGAGACATGGATGCTAATCTGATTAATGTTACGATGGAACCACCGCAGGTTGCTAATTGATGTACCCACGAGGGGGGGGGGAGAGAGAAAGAGAGAGAAGGAGACCCAACACTGCGTCGTGATCCTACTCTTGGTATGTAAATCTTTCCAATTCCGTTTGCTGCTCGCTCAGTCCGGGAGGAAGTTCGCATACCGAACTGCCAATTTAGAGCAAACCGTAAAGCGTTTGATTTGGGAGCAGCGATAAAGTATCGCGATCACTAGATTCGAGGCTTAATGTTTATGTGGAACATGGCTGATGACCGTGCAGAATGTCTTAATTTGGGTTCAACGGTATTTGTTTCAATCAGCGAGGAGGCTTGTATATGTTAAGGAACAAAGAACATTGTGTTAACGCTCAGAAATGGAGCGGTTTGAATAATCTATTCAGTCGATTGAAGATGCTATTTTATTCTTGCATCCCGCCGTGCTTGGACCCAAAAGGAACCATTCCCTCAGGACCTCAACATTGTTGCAACTATCGCCCAAGCTACAATCTAACCAGTGCCGCAACAAATTCCTAACACGGTGCGGATGCGCCTATTCCCAGCGAACCCTTTTGCTGCACTTTTCACACGCCAAACGCGCCGCCGTCTTGTCAATCATATTCACTCGCGCGTACCGCCCGTCCCGTACGTTCTATTGAAGCTTCCATCAAACATCGTGCCAGCGTGTGGCCACGGGTGATGCGCCATGGAGGGTTTCCCGCCAACCACACAAAGCGGTAGTGCTCATCATGGCAGCAAGAAAGGATGAAAAGAATCTGCCCTGATCGATGATAGCCATTTAATGTGCAATTTCTCCAGCGCGGGTTCGCACATAAAGCGTGCTCGTATGTGACGTAAGGCATGATGTATGCTCCCCGTGCTTTCTCTCTTTCTTACACACGCTCGTCCTATGCCAATTGACATTTCATTTAATGATACGTGCGCTGGGAGACGTTAATTAATTACGTTCACTTATTGCGAGCAGCAAATGGTTTGTTTGGTAGTTATTAAGACGCCAAAGCCCATCGTTAACAACGGGCGAGCGCAATATATGGGGCAGGAAATGTCTCAATGTGTGTACGGGGCGAGCGATTTTTGTGATTGGCAATGGCAGAAGGACTGTTCCGCACTGTTCCTGGGTAAAACAGAGAGCGTGTGAGAAATTGCATTCACTCGATAGAACAACTTTCACCGCGAATAACGACGTCGACGACGACGACGACTGTCGATAAGAGCAGCAGTCAATAAAACATCAACTCATTTCCGAAAGAAATTCCCGTCGGCTTTTGGTGCCGATGATGAGGTGCATGCAAAAATATGTGCCACCCTTTTTGAAACCTGTTCATCATCGCTGCCAATCATGCGCTTGCACAGGCATAAGTGCATTTTAGCACAGGGACCGCATGGTCGAGTACTGTGTGTAGGGTCGCTGTGATGCTTACTTTCTGTTTCTAACCAGCGAGTTAATGTTGCAAGCCAACGGGAGAAACAGAGAGAGGGACTTGACCCACAATCGTACATGCCGAGAGCCTTTTTGTCAAGCTCGTCTGGTTGCACATTTATTGACCAATGGTCAATAATGTCTAAGATGAGTACTGTTTTTCCGGGCGGTGGAAAATAGCCATTAAAAGCTTCTGAGGAATATATTACGTTCTTTTATAACCATGCCTGTTGACATCCTATTGTTACTTTGAATTGACTTTTACTCTGCTCGATTCAATTTAAAACACATCTTTTAAAGTTCCAAATCAATAGTTCAACTCTGGAAAAGACCCGAACATATTCTCCTCAATTTGATTGTCCAATCTTCTCGGTCGATTGAAGAAAAATGCAGCTAGATGCAAACATCAAGCAACAGGCCCCACAGGCGAACAGAGTGTTATATTTTTACGACCCTCATTATTTTATTCCCGCACTCAAATTATGCACGGTGCTGGAGGTTTGATTTTTCTATAATTTTTATAACAAACGCTTTCCAGATCGTCCGGCGTGGGGTCGAGATATTGAAAAACATAAACTAAAAAATTCGGTGCGGTCCAAATTTTACGATCCATCAACCAATTGACCGGTTCACTATTGACTATCATCCAGTGCGGTAGGCACGCTTCGTCACGGAAACGGTAGATCTTCGATGGGTGTCTTTAGCCACCCTTTGGGAGCTTTTATATTTCGTGCCGTGTGCTAGAGAGAGACTCCACTGAAAGGCGATAACGAGCCGGCATGTGCGACACTGCAGCGGGTTGCGCGGGTTTTATCATAAAAATCATAGACTGTGACGTTTATGTGGAGAGCGCACTTTCGCTGCGTTATGCAAATGATGAGAAAAATAAGTTCTTAATCTTTGTGCAATAAAACGTGAGGATACAGGAGTAACGCCATCAACCGAGAATGCATTCCAGAAGATGAGAGAAAGAACCGAGTCGTTTTTTTTTTATAGCTAAGAAAGTGGATTTTTTTTATTTTAATTGTTTTGCTTCTATTACTTTCCCCGGCTCCGGACGCACAAGATGGTATGCAAATTGTTGTTTGTCGTGGCAACATAAAGCTGGTCCATCCTCTGGTGTATGCACCGTTATCGTCGGGTCAGCATCTTGATGGATGGTAGGGTTGTGACCGAAAATGTCCCATTCTTGTGCGATTCTTTTCATGCCGTTCCGCTGTAAAGCAGTGTAATGCGTGCTAATAAAGAAAAAAAAACACACACACACAGTTTTGGACGATTATTTCCACTGCGTGGCTACCCTCCACAAACAGCCACAGCCCCGTTTTAACATTTAATCACAAAAGTAACGTCACAAATTTGTGTACAATTACGAAACACACGGCAAACGATCAAACGGTTAAAGACCCATCACTCGCGTTTTAAACGCATTTTGCTGGCCGACCGACGTTCGCTATCAAACGTAGCGGATCGATCCCTCTCTCGTGCCCCAAACCGTGGAGCTGATTATCCACCAGCCTTGTGCGCATCCCAATCCTCACTGTACTCCCGGGCGGGGTGTGGAAACAAGACAGGAACAATGTCTCATAAACATGTCAAAGCCTTTTGCTCATTGCGCGCTTGGATGTCGCGAGCTGTGGGTCATTTGTTCCGACCGTTGGTCACAGCACAGTCGCGGGCTGGAATGTCTTGCGCTGTCTCGTGTGCGATTATTTGGTTTTACCCATTTCGCTCGAGGACGGGCCAACTGCAGTAGTTATGCAGGAAGCTACACGGGATGGCCCGCGCAATCATAAATCGTTGGCGGCAAACGAGCGAGCTTAGCACGTGAAAAATAAAAAAAATATAAAAAAAACTGCAACGTAAGGCGGTTTTTGTGCGTCCCCGAAAGCGAAAGGGAAAAGACACCCGCCAAGGGAATGCAAATGAGATGCTAATCTTGTACCTCGCCCCCATACGTCCCGGGTCCGATATCTGCCGAGTATGATGTTTTAATTCCATTCCAGTCAACTGCACGTCACTTAGGAATGATAAACGCTGGATGGGCCTAAACGCTAAATTATGGGTGGGAAATTTGCTAATGCTATTATGGTTTACTGTTGGCACGATCAAAAGCAGACACATTACTTTTGGTTATGTTAGGCTTTACAAATTATGTTTTGAAAATACTTGTTTGAGCGTAATAGTCATCAAGATAATGTAGAGAAAATGAAATTGGCAACAAATTTTGAAATAAATCTATTCATCATGCGACCTGTTGAAGAGTACACCGTCTGAAGAGTATTTCTCTCGACGTATGTTAGCGCCACCATCGGCAACGATGGTAACTAAAGCTCGATGAAAGCTTTCGTCGAAGCTTTTAAAAGTGTGCGCCTGGCAGTTCACACAACGATGTTACTCCACCACGTGCGTTTTTCGCTTGCCAGCATTGTAAGGTATTCATTTTCATTAAATAAGTTTGCAAAATGGTCTGAAATGTGGTAGATTAAATTTCAGTAGAAACTAACTACCAATGTGTGTGCACGTAAGATATGCTTCTCAGTGACCAGTAAGCAACAGTGTGTTGTGAATTCCTTCCTGCTCGGTCTTCGAGTCCGGCTAACCCATAAAATTCAATTATCCTTCAGAGCGTAGGCACCACCGCTGTGGTGTTGTCCTGTACGTGCGAATCCTTAATCTTACCATCCGTAACGCTCATTGGATTAACGATGCCGGATTTTCTTGAAAAAAAACCCGAAAGGAAGAGAAAAAAAATCCCATTGCTCGGAAACTCATTACAGGACAAACCGCAGCTAAAGGAATCGAATAAATTATTCCAGTTTGCCGCTTGGCTAGCTAGCTGGAGCGGTGGGTGGTTGTTGTGATGGTTTTCGCTTATCCTTCCAAGCCGAATCAAATTGGCTTTTCGTGTTCGAGCGTAGCGAATCAAGCGAGCACGGAATGAAATGGGAGAGGGTAAAATTTCCCTTCGTGTCCTTCTTTAACGCCGTGGTCGCAGCGTGGTCGAACCGTAGCTCGCCTACACACTTGAGGTAACGCTAATTGGCAGCCACGAATCAACTGTTTGACAGCGTGCTCATTGTGCTACCAAACGGTTTTTACTTGCCGGCTCCCCCTAAGGGCCGGTTTTACTTCATCGCTTACCAAAATAAATATAGCCAAACAATTGAAGGTGATGACGAAAGAAGAAAACAAAAATCGAACTCGCGCGCGCGTCATCACGGTGCTGCTCGAAAGCTCGCCCGTTCAAACTACTCGAAAGAGCGGACAAACGAACGAGGTGGGCCGCAAGCTTTTGTGCCTCGCGCTCGCTATATTCGCGGCACGGGTATCGAGCAAGTTCGAGCAAAGCGGGCAGGAAAATTATGCTTCCCACAGCATGCCGGTTTCGGTTGGACTTTAGTCGGCGCTGAGATTTGGTTGGCATCCGTTCGTTTCGCGTGATTTCTCGGTCGATTGTTGTTGAATGGTGCAACAATGTGTTGTGTGGCGGGATAGTGTGATGAAAGCAATGAGTGTTGAGTTTGGTAATATGTAAAATTTCGTGTTGCAATTTGTTGGAGTGTAGTGAAGTAAGTACTCTATTATCAGTAGCATATGTGGAACAACATAGAACAAAACATCAAGTTGATTTGAAAGTGTGCATCTGATAAAATGTGATGTGACTGTTGTGATTGTGATATATTATCAGAACTTGTTGTAACTACCTGTTTTACGATGGATTACATAAATCTCAACGCAAAACTTCGCCAGCTGGCCATGGGAATGACAGGTAATGCATAGAGAGTGTATTAGAGCCCTTTTCAGCTCGGTGAATCGATAACACTTCCGTCAATAGTGTACACAGGAAAAGGGCGCCAACATTGGACCTACACTCGGCTCGTAATGCACACACATACACACAGAGAGAGAGGGTTAAGCGGCTTAAATGTCACGTGAAGACACCACGTTGCTTTTTTCCGATTTATTGCCTTGCGGCAGATGTTACGCAGCCGGAAGCACTAGAATATGTGCCCGCATGTGCTGTGCAAGGTCCAAGCAGGGTGGTAGTGACCAAACCAACACATCCAATTTCTGAACACACTCTCACTTAAAATTCCGTTCTTTCTTCGGGATAAAATGTGGGTCGTTTAGCTTATGATGGGGTAAGACTCCCAACACCTTTCCCAGCTGTGTGGAGAGGTTGGACCGTGCCGAAATAAAAAAATACACTCAAAAAGCAACCGGACGGAAGGCCCACCTTTCACTTGTTTCGGCTGTCAGAGGAGAAGAAGATAGAATCGCCCAGACCGGCCCGGCTAATGTTGATATACTACGCAAAAGCGACCGTTTAATGTCCAAAGAGGGGTCCCCCGAGGGCCATTTATCGTGATCGCCGCATCCCCCAGTTCGAGTGGTGGATCGCACCATTGAAAATTTAAATCTCACATCGTCGTGGGATGGCGTGGCGGTGTTTTTCTTTCGGCACAAGCTTGGACTAGCGATTCGTTGCAGATTTTGTGTGGCTTGACCGGAACCTTTAAAGTGTATGTGTATGTGTGTATGGGTCAGGTGTCGTCCAACAAAAGCCAGTCATTCCTTCGCTCCCGGGTGAAGTGAAAGTTACGATAAGGTCGACAGCAGCAGGAAAGGATGCCATCCAGCTGGAGGAGCTCGACTCCACTGCTATGTTTGGAATTCTTGGACATCGAATCATTGCCGCTCCCGTCATCTGTTTTTTTTTGTTCGTTTGTGACACTGTGCCACGCAGATAGGAGAGTAATTGAGGCACGATGGAGCACGTGCTTCACGGCGCATGGTGTCGATGCACCCCATGCAAACAGTGGCGGTTGATAAAAACCTGTTAGGCATAGCACACACATCATAATGCGTTGGGGGAAGCGAAGCGAAATCAAAACAGACAAGTATGATCCACAACCAGTTGCAGCTGGTTTCATAAAGCCCCTCTCATTTGCCATGCGTTCGGATGCACTTGAAACAATCACAAGTGGATTTGTCACAGTTTGCGTTAAATTGTTACTGTTTCTGAAAGCCGCTGGGGAAGGGACTGGAGTTGAAGCAGCTCTTCGTTTACAATCGATGGCGTGATTGATTGGCGAAAGCACTACTGAGAGTAATAGACTCCCGGCGTAAAGATTAATGTAGTGATTGGTTTTGAAATCGATTTAAACGATAATAATTTGATTGATAAACCGTGTCGGGGAAGAAACAATATTGGAAAGGTAAGGTTCAATAATTAATGTAAGGTAGACAGTGTATTGCGATTTCATTCAAAGGAACATATTTGGTCTGATTTTAAGGCTTTCTATTGCTTCACACGGATTAGCAAATCATCAATATTGTTTCTGGGAATGTTCCAATTCGTAAGCAAAATCCATAAAACATAGAACACATATTTTGCGTTGCGACATAACTTTCCTTCGGTCTACCCTAGAGGTCTTTATTCGTAAAACCCAAAGCAGCGACATGGGATGACCTTCTTGCGTGAGCAATCATAAACAAAAATCCGTCCGTCGGGTATTGAACCGCCTTTCCTTAGAAAAACGTTCGCGGGTGGTTTTGGGTCTCGCAATCACGCAGTATTATAAATTCGTACCCTCTCAATGTCCAATAATACCACGCCAAATCAACATGGCATGACGCGACGGGGTCTATCGAACCTATTTTTGTGTGCCCTTCGATAAGCAGCAACAGAAAGGGAAGGAAACTTGGCTGGGCGTACCGGGAGAGAAACTTTCACCCGTTCGTTCCCTGTTACGGATTGGAGAAAAGGAAAATAATAAAGAATACGACTTTATTGGAGTGGAATTTTGAGGGCATTTCGTTGGGATTTCGGGCGGGTTTGGAAACGGAATGGTTAAACACGTACAGTGCACCCGTTTTCCGTGAGTGTGACGCAATGGGAAGAAGCAACCGAGCATCGTTGGGTTGTACGGTTCGCTCAGTTTGCACGAGATGCTGACAACGTGTCAACGATATTAAACAGATACTTGCTTTGATGTTTAGCTGATAAGCGTTAAGTATTCGCAAAGTATATCTGACACGTGTCTTATCGTTAAATCGAATTACTAACTTTCAAGCTTGTTCCTCCCCAAGCTCAAGGCGCGTGATTCAGTGAGTTTGATGCTTATCGTGTGAAAAGAAATTTTACTGCACTGAAAGACAGATCTTTTTGGCAGATACTGTGCACATTAGGTGTAATCAAACTACAGAAACCAGTGTGAAAACACATACTGAACTAACAGCTGCCAACGGGCGCCTAACTTCCTGTTCGATACTGTGCATACACGTGCTGCTATACCATTCCTTGCGTTCGGTAACTGACCGTCAAAACATTTCTGTTGAAGACAAAAGCAAAACCGCCCTCAGATAGCGCACGGGTACACATATTTCTTTGCTGGTTGAACAGTATGTTTCGTTTTAAACACAATTGAATTTATTACAAGTTCAATAAACGGCACCCGCGCTGCCGTTTGTGCTGCTACCATTCCGCTGAAGGATGTTGATAAGAGTGCTGTGTCCGCAACTTGGGGGGATTTTCCTATCGTGAATCACATCAATCTGGAGCACGTATGTCAGTGTAACTTTGTCTTACCGGGCGGGGCAGTGCTATCGGTATCTGGAAAGGTTTTCTGGAAAACCCGCCACACTTACGGTACATCGTACTGTCTGCTCAATTATTCATCACCGTAACTGACACGGGGCCGCGAATGCTCTCTCGCCATTCGAAACGCGATGTAATCTGTCGAGAGAAAACTCTCGTGAATGCATATTTTATTGCCACTGTCATTCGTATTTTCATCTCGTTTCCTTAGGTAGTAGTAAGGGCTTTAGTTTATTTTTTATTTCCTCTCGATTACATCCTATTGCTTACTGTCCGCAGCATATGGAAGTAAATTGAAATTGAGTGCAGCGTGAATTTACTACAATCAGCGTGATGTGACAGCAGGAACACCTTCTCTGTTACATTATAGCGCCAAATTGATTTTTCGCTTAACCTTGCAAGAGTTTGTCGTGAGACGAAAGCGGCGAAAGCGACGAACGATAGAGCGGAAAGCAAATGCATCTCATCATGGGGGGTGATTTCGCAGTTAAATGCCAAGGTCACAAACGTTTGCCAACTTGATGCAAAAAGCGCATCGCTTGAGTGTTGGTACACTGCAACTGTTTTGTATGCGCAGGACGTCCTCTCATTTGCTGGTATTGATTTCCTAGAAATATACCCACAACATACGATGACGTCACGAACGAGTGACTGAAAAGTGTATCCCAGTTTCATAGACTTGCAGCCACACAATCTGTTGTTGATGAAACTTCGGTAGCAGCTGTATTTTAATCTCTAACCGGAAGAATCACTTCACTCCCTCGGGCGAGTACTTTTGAATGCAATAAATCAATATGAATGAACCATTGGTCTACCGCTGGTTACTCAAAGAAGAGGGAGCGCACTTACACCGTTATCACGACAAAAAGCAATTATGATAAGCTCTGATAGGGATGGAAAGATGTGTAGAAAGATTACATCCCGATAAAAGGGCCGCTCCAGAGTAAAGTATAAATGATGACATCCAGCGGGACCTGCGATGACAGATCGATACTGGTTGTTGTTCCGGATAGTAGTTACGCCTTACGATGAGGCGCCTCAAGTTACTGAAAGTGTGTCACAGTGGTTTAGGTGTGCTGTTGTGTTTGAATCTTCTGTGTCAGGTGGTTGTGGTGCACGCTGAAGCAATAAACAATGTGACACTAACGACCGATGGTACGGTACCAACTACTGCTGATGCACCAACAAATCAAACAGAATCACTACTAAAGGACGGAGCGAGCTTATCATGGGTGGCAGAAGGATCAACTCCCTCATGGGATAGGCCTGGTTCGCCTGTGAATGGGACAACAGCTGATTCGAACACAACGTGGGATTCGACCAGCTCAACTTCTTCGTGGAATGTGACTGAACCACCGCAAAACTGGACAACTCCTGAGTGGAACTCAACCTTTAACTCGACTGGCTCAACTCCTGCATGGAATGTGACTGAGCCACCGCAGAACTGGACGACTCCTGATTGGAACTCAACGTTTAACCCGACCGGCTCAACTCCTTCGTGGAATGTGACTGAGCCACCACAGAACTGGAC
>KI920317.1:0-12791 GCA_000473525.2 Anopheles melas | reverse complement strand
ACTCCTGAGTGGAACTCAACGTGGAATCCGACTGGTTCAACACCTTCGTGGAATGTGACTGAGCCACCGCAGAACTGGACGACTCCAGCGCAGAACTGGACCACTCCTTTGCAAAACTGGACTACATCAACGCAAAACTGGACGACTCCATCACAGAATTGGACTACACCACCCCAGAACTGGACAACTCCATCAATGAACTGGACTGAGACGACGCCAGCTTGGAATGTAACTGAGCATCCTCAAAACTGGCCAACTTCTACGCAGAATTGGACCACTCCAGCGCAAAATTGGTCCGAGTTAACCCCATCTCCAACGTCTCCAGAAATGGTCCCTATAAACCGTAAACCAACAAGAACAACAACGAAAACCCACACGACGACGACGACTACTACGACACAATCGGCCCGTATAAAGCCCCTCGATCGTACTCCTACGAAACGATTCCGTCAACAACCGGTACGAGTCAGGCCGCACCTTGATAGCAGAACTAGATAAATGGATGCGCGCCACATCCCCTTCGGTTCCGTTTGCGGCTGCATCTCATGTAGTCGACCCCGAGATGGCTATCATTCCGTACGCGATACGTCACCGATAGTAATGAAAGGTGTTTCATGTAGCAGAGGTAGCAACAGATACGATACGGAAGTCGAAGGAGTTCAAAACAATATGCCTTTTAATGTAAAATGAATACATCTTTATCTTAGCAAACACTGGTAGCGAATATTGTGATCGATGTGAAAGTTGTATGATAATTATGATAACTGTCGTTTCCACGAATCGATGAAAGAAGTTGTGCAGATGATTATACAGATTGTTTGATTCAGGGAAAATCAGGAAAAAACGTTATACATATTTTCAATTAAACGCAGCTCTTTAATTACTGTAACTATAAGGGACAGTCTTACATGCAGGTGAGTAAGAGAGAAACGTAAATGTTAAGAAAATAAATGTAAAATTATGGAATAAACCTTGCCTCCCTTTAGGTTTTACTTTTACGACAAGCAGTGTACAATATAAGCGCCGGCGCTGGACCGCTCCAAGAGTATGCTCTCGTTTTATTCCCCAGCTTTTGTTTATGTTCAGCTTGCGTTACTACTACCACCACCGATTCAATGTTGTGCGATAGATGTGGCAAGCTAGCTCCGACCGCCACCGATGCGATGGGAGAAGCAATGTTTTGTTTATGTTGTGCATATGCGCGAGGTAGAAACGGAGGGTGGCACACGGTTGTCATTGTTGCCTGTGACCAACACAGTCACAACACACTGCCCGTTACTACTAGCGACGACCGCTGCTCACGCTCCGCAATCGAGATAATGTGGTGGTTGCGCACGCGCTCCTCTAGCAGCATCGGCTACGCACCAACACAGCCACTGCCAGGTTTTACTATTTCAGCATAAAACGGTGACACTCTCCCTCTCTCGCACGAACATAGAGGCGCTCTCTTGCTCGTTGTAAAGCATATCGCCAAAAGGGGGTTGCAGACCGTTCACGGGAACTCACCACGTACAGTTCGCGAAAGAACGTTAACCACGCGGGGGGCCGTAACGTACGCGCGTGCGAGATTTGTCTCCGTGAAGCTTTTCGCACAGTTTTTTTTGTTTTTGCTGTGGTTGCTGGGGCAATGTTTCAATTGGTGTGATGCAGTTGCAACAATGCTCTGTACGCAGCATAAACCTCGAGCTTCCTCGATATCGCCAATTTCTGCAGCCGCCTTCTTGAGTGTGTTGAGGCTTGCTTGTCGCGTGTTTAATTAGCTGTTTCCACGGTACTAGAACGCAACCCTCCGGTTAGCAATGTGTTGATAGTTGTGCCCTTCGTATATGTGTCGCTCTCCATGTTGGAAGTGTTTGCATTTTCATGGCGAAAAACAGTAAATCAGACCTGCCATTTGATTAATCGATAAGTGGACGAGTGCGTGTAGATTTTCCGAACCAACGCAACACGGACGTGGTCGTGTTTCTGTCGACTGAGCTTCCCTGATTGTTCCGTTGTGCCATCCCTCTCACGTGGTGCCAGTGTGTGGAAAAGGCAGGAAAAATCCACTGCATTCTACGAGTGTGTTTGTGCGAAAGTGGTGTTTTGTTAGTGTAGGTGCAGGAGAGAAAATGGGAAATTAAATATAGAGCGAGATCAGGACCGACCGATAAACATCCGTATCCTTTGTCGTGCCTCGGTTGTGATGGGGAGGGCTTTCCGTGTATGGTTTTAGAGTTCCCCAAGGATACAACAACCCCCCGGTCTCTCCTGGTTGGATATGTGGTTGGATAATATTGCTATGCTCCACCTATGATTTTGTTCGCTTTTTTTTTGTTGTTTTCCTCAGCTGACTCATAAAACTATAGCATCTGATCTATAGAGTAAGGTATTGGGTGAGTCATTTCCTTCCACAACCGGTACTCCTGAAGGTACCATCTGTTGGGAAATGAGGGATACTATATTTTCCGATGTTGATGGAAAGGGATACTCTTGGTATCCTTGTTTTGGTGTGAGGACACATCTATGTCGCTCCTATATGTATACAAACACGCTCGTTAGACTCGTCTGGCTTGAGGAAGCGTACCTAAAGCACCCACCGCAACCATCCAACGTTGCAGCACGTTGGATAATAAAATAAGGTGGTCGTAGGGATTGTGTAGGGTCTGCCATTGATGATGTCATCGTTAGTTCCTTCTGGCACGGCGGGTCGGGTCAGTTTTCCTTAACCGCAGGCTACAATTTATCGATCGCTCCGTCTCGAAGCGTCTTAAGTGCATTGTAAGACACTTCAGACCTTTGTGCAGCACAGCGAAAGCATCGTATTTCATAAAACCATCCATTTCGTTTTTAGTGTACAG
Source organism: Anopheles melas (assembly GCA_000473525.2). Taxonomy (NCBI): domain Eukaryota; kingdom Metazoa; phylum Arthropoda; class Insecta; order Diptera; family Culicidae; genus Anopheles; species Anopheles melas. The sequence continues at coordinate 9,951 of KI920317.1, read as the reverse complement.
TTGCACGTTCATGAACTTTTTTGTTTTGTTTGTTGGTTAAATATCCTATCGAAGCGTAGTTTTCATTTGCAATCCGCCTGAGAGTGATAAAAACTGCTTACAAATAGTTAAACGGTTACACAAAAATCATGTTTGTCACGGCGACCGCAGACTGTGATTCACCCGATAGCGACCCGTGCGTCGATGCCGTTCGCGACCTGGCGTACTGTCCGGCGGACAACCCGGCCACGGTACCGATGGCACCGTCACCGCGCAAACCACCAACGCCGGCCAAGCACAGGAGCAACAGCATTGCCGGCGGTACTGTTGCGGGTCTGCCGCCCATCAATCGCGTACCGAAGGCGGCCCCACGGGCAACACAACAGCCGCCAACGCCAAAGCCCAGATCAGGTACACTTGTTTCGTTCGGGGGAGTCGTTGAGTTGCTGGGCTTTTTTTGTGTGTGTGTGTGTGTGTGTGGATTACCATTAGGGTTTAGGTTCCGAGTTGTGTTCGTTCCCTAAAATTGGATTGCGTGAGCCGCTACAAAGAAGGAGAGATACGAAGTTCTATTATGATTAATGCTCTTGCACCATATGCTATATATAGTGTTTAACGAGAAAACGAGGCGAATCTGACCATAATTTAGATCATACTTTGAATTAATTTCGACGAAAAAGCTTCTTCACAGAATGCGGCCATTATTATTGTGGGCGAGGTTGGGAATACTGCTTGTCAAAATAATTAACTTAATTCCCAAAACATGGCGGTAGCAATCAGCCTAAATGGCCGTGCAAACAACAATTTGTTTACTTCCCGCCACCGCTTTGCAATAAGGCGGGTTGAGTGGTTGGGATGGGTTGAAGTTTTTCCTAGGAATTCCAAGAAACCAAACGGGTCACCAATTATGGAAAACCAAGAGCTGGAAAATTGGGCGCACTTCTTGCTGGGACGTATTCACTGCTCATTGCTGCTAGTTGTAGAAGTGTTTTTTTAGAGTTTGAAAGAGTTTTTTTGTTTGTTACTAGTATGTGAATGTTCTAGGGGATCTTCACTTGAAACCTATTTACCCGCAAACCCCATCATTACCATATGGAAGAAGAAAATGTAGCGGACTGATGCTAATCATTCCATAGAATAGTACACACCAGCAGAGACAGGGGTGCAATTTGCACACCCTCCTGCGAGTTCGTTGCCCTGTAACATGCGGTGTGTAGTGCCACCGGTTATCCAGTTCCCACCTTATTTGCCCACCGTGAGTTTTTGTCACTCTGATTTCAACGCCATCACTGAAGGCAAGCCGCGACTCAGCCAAGCTCCAAGCTCATGGCATCATAAAACGTGTCTTGTTTGGTAATGGTGTTTGGGCGATGTTTAGGGCTTCTTGCGCGTTCACCTCAAGCAAGAGGCGTTCGTTTTTTTTTTTTTTGGCAAGAGAAGGTAGCTTTCGTGGTCTTGTTAGTCACCGCGAAACCTTCGACATTTGGTCGCGTCATGTCCGTTTCAACGACGACAAACGGCTAATCTTCACACGCTCAATTTACCACACAGCGTGGTGTCCACGCACGATTTGAAGACAGAGATTTGGTGTCCATTCCGACGGATGCGTCCGATTTGCTGCGGCCATTAAATATGCATTCCGTTTTCCAATCGAGCTCAAATCACGACGCATCGTCGTTTTGTTATTGCGTCATTGCCGCACGGCGAAGTATGGCGTGTGCTCCATTTCACAGCTTTTTGGTTTGGTGTGAGCGGTGAAAATCGATTGATTTATGCAGGTCCTTTTAATACCAGCGTCTCGGGGGGGAGAAAAAGATCAACGCAGAGGAAGAGAAGAGAGAGAAAAATGATGCTTTTCGCAGCTTTCGGATGTGCGTCGCAAAACAGGGTCATGTTTATTCTGCCAGTTATTGATCCGGCACAAGTTCGCCACGGGGCAGTCTTGTGTGGGGAAACAGTGCGACGCAAATGCTAGTATCATCCCCTTCCCCCCGTCATGTGGGTGTCTGCTCTCTTGTGCTCCGTGATGCCCAGCCTTGAGCCAATTCGTGCCGGACCACACATAATGAATATGATGATATAATGTGGATGTGATGGGGATGAGACATAATGATACCGTCGAGAGAAAAGTGTCCAACGCAACGCCAGCATAATATGGGGTACCGTAAGGATGGTTTCCAGCAGCTTCTGGGAATATGGGAAAACGACTTGTTGACGTACAACTTGCCACAAAGCGGAAGGGCAAACATTGCAAACGAAATTGAACGCTCTGCATTTGAGCTGTTGCTTTTTTTTCGGTGTATTTCTACCATATGCTTTGTGGAATAAAGCGTTCATTTTATTATGCTCTTCCCTCCCCGGATTCTCGTACTCAAAGCTCGAATCGATAGACGCCAATCGGCATGTTGGCCCGAGGCCAGCAATTGCCAAAATAAACCTAACCAGTGTCTGTAGCAGAGCCAAAGATGTTGCACAAGTTGAAACACTTTGGGAAGGTTTTTTTTTGTGTGAAATTTATCTTCCTCTTTTGTGTTTACTTTACCAAGAAAAAAAAAAACAGAGAAACTGACACATTTTAAACTCGTACCGACATCACGTCTGAAAGGGTGATGTTTGTGGCTCTTACCGGGAAGTTATACCATCTTACAAACGACCGTCGTAAAAGTGCAATTTTATAAAAATGTATCCCATTAGAGAATTGTGTTCAACTTTGTCCGGAAGCAGGATGTGTGTGTGTGTGTGTTCTCTCTTACCTCTGCAGAATCTCTCTTTACTCCAACTCTTGTACTTCTTTATAGTGAAAGCATCCAGGCTACATAATCCTCTGCTGTATGCAGTCTTGGACGAGTGTAAAAGCTCACTGCCAGGGATGCTTCCTGGAAGGATCTCCCTCAAACTCATCCCGAGGTCCCCAGGTTCAGCTCAAGCTCATGAATTTGTAAACCTAATCGGCCTTAAAACATGTCCGCTGTGTGCATTCTGCTTGTGCGCGCGTGGTATGCGGCCTCATCCCTGAAGACATGACGATGCAAGGCAAAGATGCCTTCCGGTCGGTGTTACCGCCCAGGGGAGAGTGGCTCTTTCTTTAGCTATTTATGTCTGGGGCTTTCAAAATCGAATTTGTGGCTCCCGGACGAATTTCTGCTCGGTGCCTACTAGTAGCTACTGTAGGTAGTGTAATGGTCAAACATGTGAAGGCGTTTCCAAGAGTTCCCTCACCCAGTATGTTTTAGATGGCGTGTGTACTTACTTTTGGAGGAGTGGTAGTACTTCTATGGGACGACCCAAATTTGGGGCATCATGCTCCAACCCCCCAAAAACCCTAAAAAGCTCATGCATGGAAGAAACACTTATAAGCAAGCATCATAAATCGTGTGTTTGTACAGGCCCCAGTAACGCTAAAAGAGTTCAAGGCTTTGTTCTAACCCGAGAGAAAAGCAGAGGGTAGAACGCAAACACTATAAAAACAAACAAGGGTTTTGTGAGTGTCAGAGCAGTTAATGACTCATTGTGCTGTGGTGACCGTTAAGTAATAGATCTTCTTTTGCCAGCCGCATGGTGGGCCTTTCACCTTGAAGTAGCATGGCCTTACACGGGGCTCCTTCCCATCGCCAACACTTTACACTTGTTGCTGACGTTTGCTGAGCGTAACATGAGCGGCAGGCATTGATCGATACCAGGGAGGGGTCTGACTAACCCCCTCAAACACAATTCAATACGGTGCAAAAAGGAAGCCATTTTTTACCCATTTCACAGCTCCGTGTTTCCTTCCCAACCCCAATGGGTGGTAAAGGAAAGAAGAACGCGCCTTACCCTCCAGCCCAAAACGAGCCTGAGGTGAAGCCTGACCCTCAAGGTGTACTACTGTACTACGCCCCACAGCCCCACGTTCTCGTTCTAGGCCAGGGTCTTTGGGTGGATAAAAAAGCCCCCCTGCCACCGCACCGCAGACACAACACAACTTGACACAGACGACAAACGGCCCGTGTGTGTGTGTGTGTGTGTGTGTGTGCGTGGTGACGATAAAAAACCGCGACCAGTATCAGTGGTTTACTACATTTATTGATGGGATGCGGCTTTTTTAGGTGTAGTGTGCTACCCTTTTACAACCATGACATAACACCAAACGTGCTGGTAAACGATCGCGCAGCGAGAAAGCATTACAGCATTACTCACCCATAGGGGAGCTGATAAAAATTAGGTTAACGCTTATTAGGCGAGCGTCTGTGTCGTTGTTTTTTTTTGGGGGGTTTTTTGTTTAAAATCGTAGCCTTGGTCCCGTTTATTGCATGCTTGTGTTAAATGTGTCAAACGTTCATTATTAGCTTGGTGTGTTGTGTTTGTTTTTTGTCTTTTATCTAGCCGAAAAAAAAGCGTTTGTGAAGTTCGTTGCTCGTTCGACATGGTGAAAGAAGCGTGCCCCCTTGCGCTCTAAAGCTAATTCGATCTAATGTTTTCCCTTTTCTTTTGCTCTGCTCACAATTGCTACTTTCAGTTTTACCTACCACAACCCAAGTAGATAGCGTAAAGAAATCGTGCGATGATGAAATCGACACCAGCGGTGCAGCCCACAGCCTGGACGGGATCGGCAGCAGTAGCAGCAGCGGCGGCGGCGGCGGTGGAACCGGCAGCAGCCAGAGTGCCAGCTTCCACCACGGTTCCAGCAGCTACTTCAGCGGCGGCATCAGCACGGCCCACAAAACGATGACGCTGGGTCGTTCGAGTTTTTCGCACACCAGCGGTACACCCCGTAACACCCTAAGACTGATACCAGTAGACTTTTCGCTGTTCAACGTAAGTACGCCGTCGTGGCATCGTTCCGGGCGTCCAAGTTCGAACCATCGTTAGATAACTCGGATAATGTCTCGGTCACGATGTATTACACTGGGGGGGGAGGGATTTGTAACAATGCAACTGATTATAGACGGTCGAATCGGACGGGTAAGATCGCGGATCATGCAAAGCGTGGTGTGGTGGGCCCTAGCAGATAGCTTGCCGACCCTTTAGCTGGCGAGCTTGCTCCACATTGCTGAGCAAATTCACTGCAAAACCGCGCTACATCTCGAGTCGCTTGTCTGTCTCTATAAATTGGAATTTCAACCGTGATGCTGCCGTCATGAAGTTGTTGGTAGAAAAACGTCACCAAAACGTCATCACAGTATAACTAGCTAACAGCTCAACACGAATGCATTAACCGTTTAGCGGGTGATTTTTGGTACAAATTGTGAAGCAATTCACCCCCAGTCTCCATTGTTGTTGGTGGACTTGGTGGACGCGATTTTTTCTCACTGTTTGAGTCGCAACGAAGCCGCAGATGTCGTGCTGCTAAACGAGGACTTAAAAGAACAACCTCCTCCGGTTCAGTCTGGCGGGTGGATTTCTTCTTCAAGAGCATTCCGCCAAGTGGGCCTCCCCTTCACGTGTTTCGAACCGGTAATGGTGGGATGGTGCAATCTGAGGTGGTCGGTTTCGGTTTCGGGAAACTGGAGTACGCAGCCAAGGTTGTTGGCATAAATTGGCTCGGTGTGTGTGTGTGTGTGTGTGTGTGTGTGCGGTGATTGAATTACTGGAACTGGAAGAAGTGAAGGGAAACGTTTAGCAAGTCTTAAAACCGCTTTTTTTGTACGAAAAAAAGGTTCATTCTTACGATGAACTAAATCCTCCCAAAAGACCTCAATGTTTTACGTGTTTCCTTTTTATCCATTAAACCATAAATCCACCCCAAAAAGAAAGAACGTTGAATGTACTGCTACGGACGAAAGAGTCCAACTCTGCAGTCCATAGTGCAGCGAAGGAACTTACCTTTGAACTTTGCAAAATGCGTTTATGCGCCAACCCTCTTTCCCTCACTCCATTCTAGCAGCAAGCCAAATGAGAGCGTGGAAAAGCTGTTGCTGGCGTGCTGGTGTTGTGTTGCACTTTGGCCACTTAAAAAAACAGCGCCCTTTGCGCCCACTGCGAACTGAAATGATTTTCACACATTCGGTAGACAAAGTTTGTTGTGCTTCCGCTGTGTGGACCCGAGGTGTTTCGTAAATGTTGAGGTCGCTCCGGGGGTTTAACCTTTTTTCCGTTCGCTCAGCCTCACACACTCCCGCGGTCCATTCTCGGTCCCGCTGGCACATTCCAGCGTTGGTGCCGCTTTGCGTCCAAAACGTGATCCGATGTGTGTTGCCGTTCGCGGGCCACTTTTGCGACCAAGAGACACAAGGTGGGTTTGGGGTGGAAACTTTCAAAAACCTGCGTGACCGTATTCTAAAGGCGCTCGCAGAGATACCGGTACCGGTTTGGGGTGAGTTTTCTCACCCACTTTTTTAAACAGCACGCACTCCTTCCCCGGTCCAAACGGCGGATTTCGACGTGACCTTCGGCTGCTGAGAAGCAAAAGCGGCTGTATTATGCTAACAAGCATGGTGCAATACGATTTCGAAACATGTGGCCCAATAGCCAACAGTCGCTAATTTGTGTTTTCAGTTGCTTTCCCATTGTTTTATGACCCGTTTTTTGTGTGTGTGTTTTATGCTCTAACACGTTTCCTTTTAGGATGATGACTTCATTGATGAGACAGCGACCGATGGCGCAGATTCGGGCCCGAGCGCTACCAGTGGGGGGCCCCGGAGCCAGCAGCAGAACGGGGGCAGCCACCGGATACTGTACGGTGGCAGCGTTGGAGGCAAGCGCAGCAGCACAGACGCTGGCGGTGGTAGCGGCCACACCAACGACAGCAACAACAGTACAAACCGGCTGATGATCGTCAACAACGAGAACAATCAGAACAACATCAACACCGTGCTGCGACGGACAAGTGAGTGAAAGAATGAAGAGTTGGGAAAGGTGTCCTCGCCCACAGTTACTAACACGCGCTCTCACACTGTCCCACACTGTCGGGTCGTGTTGTGTTGGGATAGTAAACGTTGCCCTCGTTGACTACTAAATGTCTAGCAGCGCATTCCCATCCATCTAATAATAATCATCTTTCTTCCACCTTCTTCTACCACCTTCCGTTACTAATACTCCTTCCGTCATCCCAAACAAAACCATCGGATATTCGATGCCTCCTCCATCTGGGGCAATGCGACAGAGAACATCATCACCCACGACGAGTACCATCGGTTCTGTGATAAGGCTCTCGAAAGTAAATATTAACCCTCATCACCATGTGTTGTTGTCTGTGTGTGTGTGTGTGTTTTTGAGCTTTTTGGTGTGATTTGTTGTTTTACTTTGCTCGGTTTTTCAATTCATTCTATAGTCCCAATAAATTCATCTCATTCTGTTCTTCAACTGCATGATCATCACGACGTCTAGTCAGCAAACTCAAGAGCATCGTTGTTTGTTTTCCATTTGTGATTGTTTCCTCTGCACCGGTCCGTCCAAATCAGCACATTTGAGCTGTGTTTCTCAGTTTCGTCACGAACAGCATTTGGATGAAGCTCCAACATCTGGAAATAGCGTTTTTGCTTTGTCGCTTGTGTGTTTCACGTAGAAAGCTCGGTTTAGCATCACTTTGATTAGCTCATTTAGCGACGTAGAGGGGAAGCCGGTCGTTGAATAGCGAAAATGTCACGTATTGTTAGACGGCACTGCACTGGTTTGAAATTGAGTGTTCAACGAACTGGTTTCGTTTCGAGTTTTCTATTTTCCGTTAGCTCATCATAAAGATTATGTTACAGTGAGGCGGTGCCTTTGTTTGTCATTTGGTTCATTTTTTATGAAGAAAAACAGAAGAGTTTAGTTGTTTTCTAATTTATATAACACTTGCTGCAGGTATTAAGTATTTTCTACTGTTTTGTAACGTATTTTTCGCTTTTCGTTCATTCGCTTTTGTGTTGTTTGCTTGCTGTAGTGTAGTTGTTTTCTTGTTAGCACTATTGACAAATATGCACCTTTGTTTTCGTGTTTTGGTAGCACCATTTCCATTTTCTTTTTCATTAAATACTAATCTCGTTCTCATTTTCTCTCTCTTTCCAATCCTTCCAACATCGCCCTTTCCTTGCAGCCTACGACCTTGCAACGCAGTGCGAATCGCGACGAGCATCGATGCGCCGGCACACCATTATCGGCTGCAATCAGAACTACAAGCTCGACCCGCTGGCAAGCCACTCGGTGCCCCCATCGCGGCCCGCTTCGCGTCAATCCGATCGCGACGCGGCCAAACCGGACACGCAACCGACGGCCAACGGTGTGCCCCCGAAGGAGAAACCCTCCGCCATGGTGATGCCGCACGTGGTGAACGGGGCGCGGCCGGCTCCGATCGGTAGCGCTGCGCCGGCCGCCGGCCAGAACGGCACCGGCGGCAGCACGATCGAGTACGTCGGCGGCAGCAATCTGTCGTCGCTGGACACGTGGACTAAGAACTCGCTCGACGAGCACCAGTGGAAGGACGCGTTCAATCTGAACGATCGGCTGTCGCTGACGCTGGAGGAGATCGTACATATCCGCTCGGTCATGACGAAGGCCGAGCTCGAGGGGCTGCCGGTGGACGTGCACATCAAGGAGGACGTGGAGAAGCGGAAGGTGTGCTTCCTGTGCCTGCGCACCCGGTTCACGCTGTTTGCGCGCGGCATCCTGTGCAAGCTCTGCCAGCGAACGGTCTGCAACAAATGCAACACGAAGGTGGGTAGCCTGTTTTCCCCCCCTTTTCTTTGGAGCGTCTTAAATGCAACGTGTTGCTTCTTTAGATGCGAATACCAACCGAACATTTCCGCAATGTTCCCGTGGTGCTGCTGTCGCCCTCGCTCATGAACAGCCCGTGCACCTCCAACACGCCGTCGCCGAGCCATCACGCGCACGGTACCGGCTCGGGCCCGACCAGCATGGTGGACGAATCCTTCCCCCGATCCCTGATGGAGCGACTGTTACGACCTGAGTTAGACCGAAAGGTAAGGCCCTTGGAGCGTCCATCCGTACAGCAACGCGCTCTAACGTATCTCTCTCCCGCTCTCTCGGCCGTTCTTTCAGACTCGCAACACGGTCGGTAGTGCTCCATCGTCACCAAAGAATCAGCGCTCTGCCTCGAGCACACCCGGCACCAGCCTGCACGGCACCGAGACGCTTTCCCTCTCCCTGTCCCATCACGTGTCCTCCTCCGGTGGGGCGTCAAACCACTGCGCCAAAGACGTCACCGTGCCCGCGAGCGTCATCGCCGCTTCGGCCGCGGCCCAGAAGTGTTCGCTCATGTCCCGCAGCATGGAGGGCCCGAACAGTCTTCCGCCGCAGAGCCCGGCCCGGCCCCACTCCAACTGTAGCACGCTGGACAGAAAGTAAGCGGAAATTTCCTCCCTTTTGCATGAGAAATTATATAAAAAATCGGTTTGTTTGTTTTCTGGTAGGAATCGCTTCGCGAAAGCATTCACGCTTACGGCATCCGGACCGGGCGGTGGTGGGATGGACCCGCAGAAGGAACGGCTTACCGGTGAGCTGATGGCGGTGTGCAATGACTGTCGCAGCCTGGTGCTGGAAATCATCCGATCCTCGCGGCAAACGCGTACGACGGCTCGGAACCAGGTGCTGCGCCATCTGACGCTCGATATCTCGCCGGTGTACAAGTAAGCGGTGCCGTTAAACCCGGCGGGCGGGTGGCCGAAAGCAAGCGCACAGTGGAGAGGAGTACAGTGTCTGGGCCCGGTGTGGCCGCTTATTTAAGGGAGACCGGACAGCTTTGTTACCCCAAAATCTCCACGAACACACACACCCATCTACACAACAGCGCCCCGGAGCAGCATTCGCCGAATGAAATGACATTGTATTTATTATACTTATTTATTATTCAAATCCTCCTACAATCTGGCCCGCCTGCCCGGGTTTGCCGTTGCGAATAATTTGTAGAAAGAAGAAGAAGGCGGTCGCCGAGGGGGGTGAGAGTGTGGTGCTGACACACGGTTGTCGAACCGAATTCGAGACCGAGTAAGCGTAAGACTGGCTTTGCTAGCGAATACCTCCATGGCATTGTGATTATTGTAATACTTTTTTTTT